>JZKD02S0222552.1:1932348-1945101 GCA_000966675.3 Picea glauca
CTTATTTTGTAATTATTTTCTTTAATTATTTTCAGGGCCTACATGTACTTCCTTCTTCAATTCACTTTGTCATATTCAAAAATTCATTTCTCCTCAACCATGAGGATCCACGTGATGTGCCACATACCACCGGAAATAGCATGATGTATACTATCCATTCATGGGTGTTGTATATGCATGTGCATTGTCCTTCATGTCCAAATGCCTTTATCAATCTTGCGGTCCAAAACCCATGACTAGGGTTGACATCAATTACAACAACCAATATTCCAACTTCTTCTTCCAAACATCCATTCAAGAATGCATAATTAACGTCCATTTGATGCATGATCCTATTATTCTGAGCTGCAATGGCGAAGACCATCCTCACTATGTCAATTCTTTCTATAGGAGAAAAGGTTTCATTGTAATCAATACCGAGTTGTTGACTAAACCCCTGAGCTACAAGTCTTTCCTTGTACTTTTCAACTTCACCTTATGCATTCAACTTAGTATTATAAACCCACTTAACACCAATGCTCTTCTTACCTTCAGGTAAACCGACAAGATCCCAAGTGTTATTTCTTTCAATGGAATCAATCTCCTCATCCATTTCTTTTATCCAGACATCCTCTTTAGCAGCTTCATTAAAACTTACAGGATCACATGCCATTAATGAAAAATTTGAAATCTGATCTACTTCTTCATTCTGATCATATAATTCTCTTAAGCTTCTAGTTTTTCTTACCTTTAATTTTGTTTTTCAATGAAGCTAAAGTAGTATTTGATTCACTACTTACCTGTGAATCTGTTTGATCTCCACCATGTCCAGATGGCTCACCACGCTCATGAGTTCTTGGTGTTCTAAATTGATATGGGATGAAATCTGGTGCTTCCCTTGTAGGACTTCTCGCTGCAGGCATATGTGTATGTGGAACCAATTTTCCACCTCCCTCATCCTTCTTAGCTCCATCATCATCTTCATGGGGTAACACAACTCCCTTTGAAATAGATTTATCAATACTTCCATCCCAAGCTTCCTCTTCTTCAAATTGAACATCTCTATTGATTACATACTTCTTGGTGATGGGATTGTAGAGTCTATATGCCTTAGAATCTTCACTGTATCCAACAAAGATACATCTCTCACTTCTATCATCTAACTTCCTCCTCGTTTCTTCAGGTACATGCGCATATGCTACACATCCAAAAATTCTGAAATAAGAAACATTGCAAGGCTTACCGTCCTAGGCTTCCTGAGGTATGTGATTCCTCACGGTTCTGGTCGGACTTATATTCAAGATATAGACAGAGAAAACAACTGCATCTCCCCAATATTCATTTGAAATATGCTTCTCTTTCAACATGCTGCGAGCCATATTCATGATGGTTTGATTCTTTCTTTCAGCCACTCCATTCTGCTGTGGAGTATATCAAGAAGTAAACTGCCTTTTAATTCCAAGAAAAACACAAAATTCAATAAATTCATTTAGTTTATACTCACCTCCTCTGTTAGACCTGAGGATCTTAATGGTTCGAGCAATCTCATTCTCAACCATAGACTTAAACCTCTTGAAAACTTCAAAGGCTTCAGATTTCTGCTTCAGCAAATACAACCAAGTTTTCCTACTGAAATCATCAATGAAAGTCATAAAATAAACACTACCATTCAAACAAGGTTTTTGCATAGGTTCACACAAATTCGTGTGGACAATTTCCAATGGAGATTTTGCTTTGTAGGAAACACCTGAAACAAATTTTATCTTTGTGATGCTTCCCAAGTATACAACTCTCACAAGAGTTTGCAGGTTGTTGAATGCAAGGCAAACCCTTTACCATCTGCTTCTTCTGTAACAGATCTAAGCCACCAAAATGTAAATTACCATATCTCAAATGCCATAACCAATATTCATCTAAAATTCCATATCTATAAGCATTCAAAGAACCACTCAAATCATTTCTCATAACAAGTGGAAACATTCTATTCTTGGTCATCTCTACTCTTGCAATCAACTGTTTGTTGGGTAATTTATCATAGATTGTACATACCTTGTTATTCAAGAACACTTTGTACTTTTTCTCCAATAGTTTTCCAACACTAATAAGATTGCATTTTAAACCAGGCACGTAATAAACATCATCAATATTTCTTCTCTGATTATTCTTAGTGTAAATTGGAACTACACCTTTACCATTAACTGTAACCTTACAATCATTTCCCAGTTTTACTTCAAACTAAATACTAGTATCAATAGAAGAAAATAAATCCTTATTACCAATCCTGTGGTTACTGGAACTACTATCCAAAAACAAAATATCATTAGCACTTTCCTGAGTGACATTACAAGTCAAGAACACAGGATTTTGATCATCCTCAGACTCATTTTTGATATGTGCAGACTACTTTCCAGCATCTTCCTACTTCTTCCATCATTTGTTAGAAAAATTCCCAAACTTCTTACAATAATAACATTGAACTTTAGATTTATCATACCTATGATTTTCTTGCTGCCAGGGTTTGTTGCTGCTCCCTCTTAAATTAGGAGGATTCTGTTGGAACTTCTCCTCAGACACTGATTTAGTTCTTTTGTCCCTTCGACCAAAAAATCGACCTCCTCTACCATGATTGTGAAACCTTCCTCTGCCTCTGCCTCTAGTAACAAGCAGTTGAGATGTGAAAGCATGCTCCATTGATCCTTCTTCATATCTAGATATCCTAGATTCATGAGCAACAAGAGAACCAGTTAATTCATCAATTTTCATTTGACTTAAATCTTTAAATTCCTCTATGGGTATAACTATAGGTTCAAAATTCTTGGGTAAACTTCTCAGCACTTTATCAATAAATCTCTTATTCTCAACATGTTAGGGTCCTAACCCGGACATAGGTAGAGAAATATATTCAGATGTAATAAAGGTCAATATTAATAAGGCCTTTCAATAAAATAGAATAAGGAGGATGTAAGAAGACCTAATAGAAGCTTCCACTTCTAGAAGGATCTTCCTCTAGATGCTTCTCTTGATAGACATATTTAGTATAAATAAGGGTTGAGGATATGAAAACCCTAGCTTGGAGATTATTGTAACAGAGCACTGCTCAACTGGAGGTTTCCCCCTCGAAGAGGCCTATGAACATTGCTTTTTGAATCAAAGTGTTATTTTTGTTGTTGTTCTTATATCATTTCTGTGTTATTGTGGAGATTATGCTGGTTATATTACTGTTATTCTGCCATTTCTGGCATTTTATTTATTTTATACATACTTTTTATATTTGGTATATTACAATTGGTATCAGAGCACTTTCCTTGGCAAAAATTGTGGGAATTGTTTTTAGAGTAGAGATGTATTACGACGTCTTTAAGCCACAGAGATCTGTCGTTATGCACATAAACCCGCGGTTGAGGGATTCATACACACATGAAATACAAGCGGTTCTTAAGTGCACATCCATTGGCCACCCTTGTAACCCTTGTTGGTACCCCTTCAAGTGGTAGCGCATCAGACAACACCCATGTATGGATCGGCCTAGATTTCCTGAAGCCCTCTTTAGATAAACCAATCGACCGCCTGACTCCTATAGTGCCACCGAGAAAAACACTCGGGAAGATACTCTCTAGTACTTGGGTAGTCAGGTTGTACGGCTAAGGGTACAGTCTATCCTACTTAGTTAGTGCCCTGAGATATTGGGCCGAGTACTGTTTTTGGACCCCACACGTATATCAGAGAGCTATAGCATAGGGAAAACCCTTGTCTGTAAAACCCTTGAATACCTAACCCTTGGGGGACAGAAACATAAACAAATTAAAACAAACAAGATCTGTTTCCATACAACTATGTTCGGGTTTTCAAATCACTACACTTTTCTTACTGGTTAAGCATTTGGGGATTTCATCGCTGCAGTATTCTTTAGATTGGAGTATAACTCTATAGGTGTAAGAAAAAAAAAGTCTAAATTTTTTTTCACCATTATTTGAGACCTATTCCATTAGATTCATCTCTTTGCCCTTATCACATTCATCCATGTCATTTTTCGGAAAAACATTTTGACCTTGCCCACCCCTTTTCAGTTCACCCATCCTCATGGCCCATACTCGTAGCCAAGACCTAGAATCTCGCTTCAACACCTTGCAATCTGGTCTCCTAGAGACCCAAAAAGAAGTAAAACAACTCAGTGCCAATGTTTCCTCCATCGATACAACCATCAATAAAACCATAAATACAACCATGCATTCCTCAATGGAGGAAGTCAAACAAGAACTGACCACCCAACTTGAATCTGTCTTTGCATCACTCTGCACCAAAATGAAGATCCCTACAGATGACCCTTTCTCTGATCCACCTCCAAAGACTGAAGGTGAACATTCCTCCCATTCCCATACCTTTCAGCACCATCACTTTCAACATGACCTATGCCTTCCATAGGTGGATGTGACCAAATTTGATGGCTCAGACCCCACTAGTTGGGTAACCCAAATGGAACATTATTTCTCTTTATACGGTATTACAGATGACTTGGCCAAACTCTGGTATGGTGTTCTCCATCTAGATCAAGAATGTTGGCAATGGTGGCAATGGAGAAAAGCTTCCCATCAAGGGTATATTGCTTGGACCCAATTTGTGACTGAGCTTTATGAACGCTTTGACACTGACACCAACCATTTGGGCCATTTGACAAAGTTGAAACAATCAGGAACAATATAAGACTTCATAGTTGTCTTTGAGTGCCTAGATTTTCGAACAGAGGGCATGACTGATGCTTTCTTTCGAGAGTGTTTTATCAGTGGCCTCAAGAAGGAGATTTGGGCCCATGTCCTCATGGCTCAACCCTTGAGTTGGGTGGAGGCTACTAAAAGAGATAAAGAAGCACAACAGGTGGTATCCTCTCAAAACCGAAAACCCTCCTTTATCCCTCGCCCTAAACCCGTAAATCCCACTACTCCCTCCACCCCATTAAAGATCCAAAAATTGACCAGGGATGAAATGGATGAATGCCAACTCAAAGGCCTTTGTTATAATTGTGATGACAAATATTTCCCGGGCCATAAGTGTAAGGAAGAAAAAAAAATTATGGCCATCTCTAAGGATATTTCAGAAGAGGATGTTGAAACTCCCCTTGTGTCTGAGTCACCTAAAATCACTGACATAACCCCTCCCTCAGACCCTCCTGAAGTGGAACCGGTAATTTCCCTCAATGCTCTCACTGGCTTCTCCGCTCCCCAAACCCTCAAGTTAATCGGTTACATAAAGCATCGAAAGGTCATCATTCTGGTTGATAGTGGAAGCACACATAATTTTATTCATCACTGCATTGCCCAAGAAACTCATTGCTACATCCATGTCGTCAACAATTTCCAAATCATGATTGTCAATGGTGGTTCAATGAAATGTGGAGGGCACTGTGAAAATGTTCGTATCCAAATCATTGACTACCACCTAAAATCCCATATGTTTTCTATCGACATGGGCGGTTGTGACATTGTGTTGGGTGCAGACTGGCTAAGGACTTTGGGTCCCATTCTCATGAATTTTAAGGAATTAACCATGCAATTCAACCAGAAAGGCCACCAATATAAATTCTTGTTAGTTGTGGAGCCTGATTATCTTCCTGATTCAGAGGTCCTTGCTTTCAGCCGTGTTTATACCCCATGAAGTATTTACACCCCATAAGTATGTACACTCTTCCACGTGGGGGAGTGCAGAGGGGGGGGTACCTTATAAAAGTATATTGTAATTTCATTGTAAATCTGGACCGTTCATTATAAGGTCACAGATCTAACGGTAGAGATTATGTTAGGGTTTTTTTCCCTAGAAGGAAACCCTCTTTTATGAGGGAAATGAATTGCGGCTATGGTTGATGGTGAATATTGTATTCTGAGAGAGGAGACTGTGAGAGAAAGAAGAGGAAGTTACAACGGGTTTTGCTATAGATTGTATCCCTTCATTTGTTGGATAATAATAAAGGAAGGACATAGCAATTTCTCTGGTGGACGTAGCCCACACTAGGTGAACCACATAAATTTGTGTCTCTCTTGTAATGTGTGTCTTCTGTGTTTTGTTTCTGCATTTGTTTTATTTTATTGCTTCGCGGTCCTATTTTTCTAACAATTCTAAGGCATCATTGTTGGTTCACCTGAGGTCATTAGTTCCCATTGCATGGAAAAGTTGCTCAAAAAAGGTCATTCTGGTGTCATTTCCCAACTCCATGCCATACAAGCAACATAGACACCCCCGGTGCCGCAAGACCTCCAAGCCCTCCTTTCTAAACATCAAATGGTATTTTCCACTCCCCAAGGACTCCCTCCTTCCCGCGGTGTTCATGATCATTCCATTCCCCTTGTACTCGGAAGCCTTCCTCCCAATATCCGTCCGTATCACCACCCCTTTTCACAAAAAAATGAAATTGAGAAAATCGTCCAAGAAATCCTTAATGTAGGCATTATCTGCCCTAGTACGAGCCCTTACTCTTCTCCTGTAGTCATGGTCCTAAAGAGAAAAGGTTCTTGGAGAATGTGTCCTGACTTTTGTGCCCTCAACAAACTATCCATTAAAGACAAATTTCCCATTCCTGTCATTGATGACCTCTTGGATGAATTGAGTGGCCCCCAATTCTTTACTAAACTTGATCTTCGCTTGGGCTATCACCAGATACGTATGAAAGAGGAAGACATTCCCAAGATGACCTTTCAGACTCATGAGGGCCACTATGAGTTTTTAGTCATGCCCTTTGGCTTTTGTAATGCCCCCTCCACCTTCCAAAGCCTCATGAATCATGTCTTCCATCCCTTTCTCTGTCATTTTGTCTTAGTTTTCTTTGATGATATCCTCATCTATAGAAAAACTTGGACATACCATCTTACTCATGTGGATCGAGTTCTCCATCTACTCTCTCAACACCAACTTTTCCTAAAATAGTCTAAATGTGCTTTTGGTTCCTGAGAAGTAGAATACTTCAGTCATCTAATTGGAAAGGATGGTGTCAGGGTGGATCCGAAAAAGATTGAAGCTATGGAAGACTGCCTGCACCTAAATATTCTAAAAATCTTGCATGGATTTATGGGCTTAATAGGGTATTATCGCAAGTTTGTTGAGAATAATGGAAAGATTGCAGCACCTCTCACTGCTCTCCTCAAAAAGAACTCTTTCACTTGGACTACATCCGTCGCTCAAGCTTTTCAAACCTTGAAGATGGCCATGTGCACCATTCCGATTCTGGCCCTTCCTAATTTCACAAAGACCTTTGTGTTTGAATGTGATGCCTCAGGGAAAGGAATTGGTGTTGTCCTTATGCAAGAGGGTCGACCTTTGGCCTTCACCAGAATGCAACTATCTGAGAGGAATCTGGGCAAATCCATCTATGAAAAGGAAATGTTGGCTATTATACATGTCATTGATCTATGACACCCTTATCTCTTGGGGCAATGTTTCCAAATTAAGACAGACCATCAAAGCCTCAAGTACTTTCTGGAACAATGCATTTCCTCCCTAGAGCAACAAAAATGGGTGACTAAGCTCTTTGGATATTATTATGAGATCATTTACAAGAAAGGAAAAGACAATGTGGTGGCGGATGCACTGTCCCGAAAATATGAAGAAGAAGGATCCTTTTTTTCTCTTTCGTTCATTTTACTAGGTTGGCTCCAAGTTGTTCGCCATGAATGGCTACAAGATCCCAAAAGTTCGCATCTGATCCAACAATTGCAGACCAATGATCCAGCTCCCCCAAGGTACACTCAACTCCAGGATGAGATTCAATACAAAGGCCTTTTGTATTTAAGTAAACAATCAAAGCTTAAATCCATAGTACTTTATGAGCTTCATGCTACACCCACAGCAGGGCACTCTGGGTTCACCAAAACCTATGACAGGGTCAAATGTTATTTTTTCTGGGATGGTATGAAACAAGACCTCTGTAATTTTGTCGCTGAATGTGATGTGTTTCAACGCAACAAGGGAGAAACAGTCAAATCTTCGGGCACACTACAACCACTTCCAATTCCACTTGCTATTTGGAAGGATATCTCTATGGAATTTATTATCAACTTACCCAAATCGGGAAATAAATCATTCATAATGGTGGTTGTGGATCTCCTTTCCAAGTATTCTCATTTATGCGCTCTTCAACACCCATTTACTGCAGCCACGGTGGCTCAAATTTTCATGGACGAGGTCTTCAAGCTTCATGGCATGCCGCACTCTATTGTTTCTGATCATGACCCAACTTTCACAAGCAATTTTTGGCAAGAATTGTTCAAGCTACAGAGCACCCAATTGCATGTCATCACAACTTATCATCCCCAAACTTATGGTCAAATGGAAGTTGTCAACAAATGTTTGGAAACATATCTGAGGTGTTTTTCCTCTGAAAATAAAAATCAATGGGCTCAATGGTTACCCCTAGTTGAATGGTCGTACAACACTTCCTACCATACAACTACATGCATGACTCCTTTTGAAGCGGTATATGGAAAGAAGCCACCTTTAGTTCTCTCATACTTACCAAGTACCTCGAAGGTCTAGGTGTTGACCAAGCACTTACAGTTTGAGAGGATATTCTCTGTACCCTCAAAGAGAACTTGGTCATGGCACATAATCGCATGAAGCAACAAGCAGATCAAGGTCACTCTGAATGTCGATTTGCAGAAGGGGATCAGGTGTTTCTGCGACTGCAACCATACAAGCAAACTTCCCTGAAGGTCGAGGATTTTCAGAAGCTAGCGCCCAAATTTTATGGTCCTTATACAGTTCTCAAGCGTGTGGGACAAGTCACATATCAGTTAGATCTACCCAATCATTGAAATCTACATCCTGTTTTTCATGTTTCATGCTTAAAGAAGGTGATTGGAACTAGGTGCCAATTTCAAACCAACCTTCTCGAGTTAGCTAAAGAAGGATCCATTTGGATACAACCAGAAGCAATTTTGGACCAGCGTGAGCATCGCTTGCATCAGAGAACCATCAAGGAAGTGCTAGTCCATTGGAAGGATACAACTCCAGCAGATGCCACTTGGGAACCAACTACCATTCTACAGCAGTTTCCACATCTCAAGCCTTGAGGGCAAGGCTATTTTTAAGGGGGCGAACATGTTAGGGTCCTAACCCGCACATAGGTAGAGCAATATATTCGGATGTAATAAAGTTCAATATTAATAAGGCCTTTCAATAAAATAGAATAAGGAGAATGTAAGAAGACCTAATAGAATCTTCTGCTTCTAGAAGGATCTTCCTCTATATGCTTCTCTTGATAAACATATTTAGTATAAATAAGGGTCAAGGGTATGAAAACCCTAGCTTGGAGATTATTGTAACAGAGCACTACTCGACTGGAGGTTTCCCCCTCGAAGAGGCCCGTGAACATTGCTTTCTGAATCAAAGTGTTATTTTTGTTGTTGTTTTTATATCATTTCTGTGTTATTGTGGAGATTATGCTGGTTATATTACTCTTAGTCTTCCATTTCTAACATTTTATTTATGTTCTGCATACTTTTAATATTTGGTATATTACACAACATCATCTCCATACTGCCTAAGCTGGTTCACAACACTCATCACTTGAGTCATGAAAGTATCAACACTTTCATTATCCTTCATCTTCAGATTTTTGAAGTCCCTTCTCAAGTTCTGCAATTTGACTATCTTCACCTTGGACACACTTTGATAGCATTTTTCAAGAATGTCCCAACACATCTTCGAAGATGCAACACTAGAAATCTTCATAAAAATGGATTCATTTAATCCTTGCTGGATTAATCCAAGTGCCTTGTTATCCTTTTTCTTGTTTTCCTTCAACAAAACATGATCGACATTTGAGAGAGGCAATTTTGTTGCTACATCAACTAGCTCAGCATAACCATCAATAACATAGGTCCATAAATCCTGAGAACGCAAAATCATCCTCATTCTAATATACAAAGAGCCATATGACTTCTCTCTCAGGACAGGAACCTGAACCTAAGAAGAACTACTACCAGACGCAACCATTTATATAAAAATTTGAAAGAAATCAAATAAACCTTCACGCAGGAAAAAAACAAGAAGATAAAATTGGGTACCAACAGGAATTATCTGCACTGAAAATAGCAGGATAGACTGCAGGCTCTGATACCAAATGTTAAAAACGGAGGCAGATCAAGGATTGGGTTTCGACGATTACATACGCTGAACACAAAAAAAAAACACAACGCTGATTGTTGAATCCCGAAATGTGAACAAGCTGTGGGCCCAACACTTCGGGTTTCGGGGTTTGCAAACACTCAACGTAAAAACAAAACGAAACTACAATTGTCGAATCATGAAATGTGAATAGGATGTGGGCCCAACACTTTGGGTTTCGACATTTGGAAGGTGAGCGACTCTATTACACAAGCCGACGGATGTCCTGAAAGGGAAAACCCCGAATCTCTATGCTCCAAATTAATGCAAGACCGGGTTTGCAATTGGAAAAACCAAATAATTACTGCGTTTACTCAAATTGAAACTAATATAATGAATTTGATCAAGGAATGAAATGATTTTACAAACTCAATAAAAAACTGAATATAAATGGAGACAATACCTCTAAATGCACAATAGCGAATTCGATTCAAAAATGTTTTCAAGATCCTTAAGATTACAATTTGTTTATGGTATTTAAACACTAACATAAATTCAAAAATTGCCCCTTCAATCTTAGAAAATATTTAATTGAGGCGGTGATGGTGTCTCGTGGCATGCAAAGGTTAAGGTGGCCACCGCTTGAGATATCAATAAATCGATGCTTAATACTCAAGTCTTGAAGGGTCAATATGGCCTCCGATCCGCCTTTCTTCAGGAGGTGAAATGATTACTTAGCTAACATGAATGAGCTGGAAGTCAATTTATTTTCCCAAGGAAGAGGGAGGTTAGGGCCTTAAAAATATTCATAATTTTGGGAATGGCATTGGGAGATAAATCGATATGGAATTTAATCACGAGGAAAAATATTTTGAATAGTTTGAACAATTCAAAATACTCGGAACCAAATTCTATTTTATCTTGGATACATAGAGAGGATAAGAACTACAGGAACAATTTGGCACACTAGAAAGCATCAATTAACTATTTTCCTTTAGTTGGTAGATATTTGGGTTGGAAAGTGGGGAACGGGGAAATGATAAGAGTGGGATTTGACTTGATTATGCGTTGTGGGCTTCAAGTTAGATTATTGACCGAGTTGGTAGTTTACTTGGGGACAAGGAATAAGGACTCTTAGACAATGTTGTGATCCTACCAATACCACTATTTGGGCTCAATCCTAGAGGTTGGCTAGTGACTTGGGACTCAAAGGGGGGTGGAAAAGGGAATGGGACGTTTTCATTAATGAGTTGAAATGGGCCCATGTAAGAATTAGAGAGTATCCTAATAGTATGGTTTTGTTGAATAATAACGTGGGAAAAGACTACATGGTAAAAGATGGATATATATCCTCGACGACAGTGATTCAAGGTCCTCCAAACTGGTGGTGGAAGCGAATATGAGGAGTTAACTTGCCCAAGAAGATGAAGTTGTTTATGTGACTTGCCTTGGAAAATAATGCGTTGACTTGGAAGGCTCGTCAAAAGCAAGCTTTCAGGGCACTAGTATCTGTGTTCTTCATAAAAAAAATTGAGGAAATGACGCACCATCGTTTTGTACAATGTTTGTTTATATAGAATAATTGGACATACTATAGTAACTGGTTAAATAAACGAAACATGTGGAATAAGGATGATCTTGTTCTCTACCTTAAAGAGTGGTTTGATAAAGCGGATCTGAAATACTTTAGACCATTGCCCTTCTTAGTTATTTGGGGTGTTTGGATGTGTCACAATAGTTAGATTTTTTCTAAGAAGACAATCCTACCTTCCAAGTTGGTGACCAATTTAAAGGAGATAATCTCTATTTTTGACTCCTTATCTATCTTCCATATCTATCGGGAACTTAATGAACAAGTCGATGCATTATCCAAGGATGGTATAAATCTTCCTCGAGGAGATGTTCAAATGGTGGAATATAGAGAAGGTGAGTCTCATGAGTATCATTAACATCTATGGACTTTAGGGCTACTTTAGTCTTATGTGGTATTTTTCATTCAAATTATTTTTATAAACTTTTTGTTGTTTGCAAAGTAAGGACACATAGTATATAGGTTGTGTAATTTGGGGCAATAGTCAAGTTAGTAGACAATTGGATCAAGCAATGGAAAATGTGTTAATCTAAATTTTTTCAAGTAGGTTCAGTCTGTAGGAGGATAAACATTCTTAACAGTCTTGGGAGTTGGGGAAATGTGACATGCGATAGCATATGAGGAATGTATTTTTGTTCAAGCTAATAAAATATGATTTTTTCTGTGAAAAAAAACATACTCAATACTTCAATGAGGATATGGGGTATGTTTTGGAACAATTAAATTTATACTGATTTCTTATTTTTAAACAACGATGAAATGTACACAATTCCATAATTACAGTTGAACCAACATTTTACATGTAATCCATGGACAATTACATAATAAAATTGACCGTGACCAAGTAATCCACTACCTATGAGTACAATGAGCCATCTCAACACACAAAAAAAACCTTTTCTCACACATTAAATAAATAATGGATAATTACATAATAACATTAACCATGACCAATTATTCCACTACCTATGAGTACAATGAGCCATCTCAACACATAAAACATAGTTTTTCTCACTCAATAAATAAATATAGCTGATACATGGGACAATTATAGTAACATTCTTATAGATTTATGGAAATTTTCATTAGCAATT
>JZKD02S0222552.1:1962562-1985674 GCA_000966675.3 Picea glauca
ATACTCTTTGTCAACTGATTTCTCTTCTTCCAAACTAGCCTTTGAGGTGTCTTAAGTGTCCTTATGATGTCATTAGAGGCACAACATAGGAAAGGTGTCATTATGATGTTTTTGAAACTTGCGACACTTATGATCAATAGGTAACACTTGTAGACCAAATGTGACCCTTACAACACTTGTAATGACAAGACTTGCGACACTTTTGAAGTGAGTAATTTTTATGTTTAATAGATTGCCCCCCAAAGTGAGAAGTTAGAAGACGTGATGAATGAAGTACTTTGTAGACTTATTCAAGAAAGGGTATGGACATGGAGAACCTAGTAGAATATACACACAACCATCCAACAAACATTAATGACATATTTCAAACCCAAGGCAGGCATACCTATGCTTGAGTGATAAAGACTTTTTAGGTATGGCCACCATAAAATACACTGCGGATCCATAATTATATTGATAAAAGATATAGCCACTGAATATAAAATGTGGATCTATACTCCCATGACATGAACTAATCTTAGCCACGAAAAATACATGGTGGATATACAAAACAAAAAGACATAGCCATGACCAATACAAAGTGGATCTATGTAACAGTATATGTGTCATAGTTCAAAAGAAAACTCCTTCGCAACCTGGGAAAAGTATATATCAGAGTGATGACTCAACCCAGGGTCCTTTTACCAATCCTAATGTAGTACGAATCTAACCATGTGAACATATTTCCTAATGTCGAACATGGCAGAAACCACTTGATTACCGGTCAATGATGTAAATTGTTAACAAGCCCAAGGGAGATCACCATTAATGTCAATGATTCCCAAGGTACTCTAGTACATTCCAATGAATGTGAATTAATGAGATGAAGTCAAACATCCATGGAATCACCCGATCAGGGGTCAATGATGTAAACCCACTGTCGGAAATGAGGAGGCCTGCCATTGAGGCATGTAGGTCCCAAGGTACTAACTTGTTTCTAAGTATAGTTCCTGGATAATGTGTTGAAGTTGACAGGAATAGACTTGTCAAAGGAGGGCCTTGATTTATCCCCCATCAACGACACAAAATTGAAATAGATATGTAAGGGATAGATAAAATGAACATGGACTGACACGGGTATTGAAACATGAATATTTGTGATGGATGACTCTTGAGGCAGATACTTCCCTTGAGCACTGAGGCACAACAACAAAAACATGACATGGACCAAAAAATGATGATGCAATGGATACTGTGACTTTCTTCAAGTGACCTAAAGGAGTAAAGAAAACTCAGAGGATTAGCTCAGTGCAGAGGTTCAGTGGATTAAAATGTATGCAAATACAAAGTGCCATGTTCAAGGGCAACCATAAGAGTTACTGGTAATGTTCTCAAAAAATTCTTGGCTTGCTTCTTTCAATTTTTTCCCCCATCTAGATAGACGAGTACCTCTTTTTAATTTAACGAGCTCGAGGAGGGTAACACATGATCGATATGAATCACCTTCGGTAAGCCCCTCTTCCTTTGTTTAGTGAACTAGAAGAAGTAACGGTTTAGTCTCATATGAGTCCTTCAATGTGTAATTGTTTAACGAGTCCAGAGAAGGTAAACTCCGTGGTTTTTCATATTTAAAGAGTCTGAAAACAACTTAAAGACGACTCTAATGTTGTCCTTTTTTGTTGCAAGTATTGCGAGGCCAAAAAAGAGATAAATTATCACTCGAAAGATTCCCTTTCAAACCTTTTAATGAGTTTAAAAGGAAGCAAGACCACTCACCAATATTTTCATGTTTAGAGAGTTTGAAAAGAGCTTAAAGGAGACTCGAAGGGGTTCCTTTTTCGTGTATCCATGTGGGTCCAAAAAAGAGATAAAAGTTTACACGGTTACATTCTCATGTATTTACAAGCATGAAAAAGAACAAAGACTAAGATCGATATGCCCCCATCTTGAAAAGCTAGTGGCTTGACTCCAGAATGATCATTAGGCTGGAGAAATTCCCCCCAAGCTTCAATTCATTCACCGACTTTGAGATTGTCACCAATTTCTCTACTAGATGGAGAAAAAGGATAAGGATGGATGAAAATGAAGGTTAAAAAATGAGACCTAATGAAAGATTCGACTTGGTAGGAGAGGTGACTGTTTTATTTTTTAATGAGCTTGACACAGGAAATGAACTATGCTCATGGCTCCGGGTTAAATCCCTAGATCCCTATTTCATTTTTTAACGAGATTTCTACAAAGAAGAAAACAATGCTCAAGGATTTTGTTTCATTTTTTAACGATATTGACACAGAAAAAAAAACCTTTTCTTATAGACTCTGTTTCATTTTTTAACGAGCTTGCCACAGAGAAGATAAACTATGCTCATGGACTCTCCTTGATCATGGCTTCCAAGAGAATAACGCTCATGAAGGATACCATGTTAAGGGACAAAACTTGGTCATGGCTTCCAAGAGATCTTCACTGGATGGAAGAAAATCACTCTAGAAGGGACACATGTCGAGGGCCGCGACAGGGGTAAGGAGATCAGGATCCAATATCCCTACCAAAGAGATCACGATGTCAACTACCAGATCCAAATCATCGGAAGTTGAAGGCATGGGAGATGATGGAAAATCAACATCATGAGGGAAGATAGAGTGTATATCTTCCCGAATTGCTTCCTGAGGGCAAAGAAAAGAGGATCGATGATTGTTATCATCCCAAGGTAGCTTTTCAATGCTCAAAATTTCCATAATAGATTCATCAGGGGGAAAATTAGGGAAATGTAGTCGAATGAAGATGACAAGGAATTTAACTGTGATGGCATCGAGTAACTGTCGGGTGCCAATAGATGTTGGTCATTCGAAGAGGGAGAAGCGGATTGGATAGAAACGTATGATGTTTTGGCTGGACTAAGTGGCATGGTGTCACCTAGTGCATCGAATTCCAATGGAATAGGTATAATCCAAGGGTCAGATGACTCCAAGGATTGGTAAACCATGGTGAAAATAATATCGACGATGGAAATATGATGTGTAGTCGATGGAAGTGGTGTAGGGAAGGTACCCATAAGGCTATAATATTTCAACTAGCCAACACCAACTCTTTCATACTTGATCTTGTGATCTCCCAAGAATGGAATATTGTTGGTAGTGGGAGCATGAGCGTCGGGTGTACAAAAATCTAACTGATCGTTAGTGATAATGTTTCCCTGATGAGGAAATTGTACACATCGAAACACCAACGAGACAATGAAAATCATAGGATAACACCAACTTCTTCCAAGTAATAAGTTGTAATCAAGGGGAGCATCGAACACCTCGACATCAACAGAGACGGTTTTTCCGCCCAATTGGACGGGCAGGGACTGTAAAAGCCCATGGGGATGAAAACTTCACCCATCAAAAGCACGTAAAATCATTGGGGATTTATTAAGTGTGAGTGATTTTAAAATTTTCCAACATGCTAAAGACATGACACAATTAGAGGCTCCCTCATCCAAGATGGTTCAGTGAATTTGTTGATTATGAACAACAACATCAATTTGGAAAGCAAGTTGGTGGGAGAGTCGAGATGTATAATTGTCCAGGTTAAACATGATATTGTTGGATGACTTAGAATCAATAGCACCAATAGAATCCAAGAGAATTCTACTTTGACTAGGGTAGTGCTATAGAAATTATAACGCAGACATAGCACACGGTGCTTGAGCCAAATCTTCAACAATGTTGTAGTTCTGGGCGGCACGTGAACTAGGATTAAAGGTAGATTTACGGATAGTTTTCTTAGGAGGGTGTAAGATAGATTCGAACATAGGTTTCTCAATCTGAAGTGGTCTAGACAGAGGACTAATTGATGGAGGACTAATGGAGGATGGTGATGGATCCGGTAAAGTACCCGTACCATTAGTGATTTTTCCTTTGTCAGGCTTAACCGGTGTGTTGTACGTCTTAGAGAGAGTGGTCAAATTAATCCCATTAAACATATAAATATGGGCACTTGTCGAGGCCTCATCATGAGGATGGATAGAACTTCCCCTAGGAGAGGGGGTTTGAGCAACCATGGATTGTTGCTGTGGAAAAGGTCGAGTAAGCACAATAGGTTGTGAATTTCCTTGGAAATGTTTGGCCACTTCATCACGACGTGGACAGTCTCGAGTGTAGTGATCGTCACCACAAATGATACATGGGAATTTCAGTTTCCGTTGTGGTTTCTTTTCGGTAGCAGGTGTTTGAGCTTGATTTTTTGATTGTTCATTGTTATTAGTTTTTATTTATTTATTTTTTCCTTCTTCTTACCGCTGAATTGTTGTGAAGAGGAAGATTGAACTGCATTCACCTCAAAGATCTGATTTCGAGGGGAGGTAGAAGAGAGTATGATCAACTGGGAAGTAGATTGAGTTTTGACGAAACTGATAGCACCATCCACATGAGATGAGGATGACGGCTTGGATGGTTTGGCATTATCTTGAGTAGCATTCGGAAGCAACTCATACAAAGTACCATATTTTGAATCAAACAAATCCAAGTAATGAGCCCGAGCAATGGTTTCTTCCTCGGTGACTACGCCACCCATAGCAACACCACGAGCGATCGGGGGTAAGAGTGATTTAGTAAACCACTCTGCTAATAATTGGTCATGAATGATTTCTTTGATCATCCTTTGTTGTCGTCTCCACTCATGAATATGGTCAGAGATATGCACAGATTTAGTTTGACAAAGGGAGGTGAAGAGTTCAGTACCCGTCTTGTAGTAAATAGGTAGTTGAAAGTGTGTGAGGAAAGGCATGGCAAGGGAGTTGAAATCATGAAAATAAGAACGTGGTAGTTCAATATACCACTTTGTTGCAGAGCCCATAAGTGTTCGCTGGAAAAGACGCAAACATATAGAATCATACATGAGGGAGTTTGATGAAAACCACAAATGGAAAGTCATCACATGGTTATTTGGATCTTCTCCAGGTTTTCCGTCAAATTTTGGAATATCAGAAGGAAGTTTAGCTAGAATAACTGGCCAAACCGGTGAATGAAAAATAGGATCATTGGTTAACCGAGACAAGTCCGGGAGATCCAAAGTCGCAAGGAAAGGTAGTTGTCGGTTAAATTGCGGATGATACTAGTGTGGCATAGGAACACCAGTAGGACCATAGACTGGGTTAGGTGGATAATTGTAACTAGTAGATCCTCCTACATACGATTGTTTCTAATCAGGATAAACAGGATTCAATGATGGCTGAGAAACATTTTCATAACCGGGTGGGTTGTGAACATTATAAGCCAGGTGATTTGCTAGCCCATAAGGACGATAAACATTTTTCATTTGAGGAGGGTAAGAAGTAGATCCTGGAGGCAGATACACATAAGAACCGTGGGGAGGATAAACATTAGACCGTTGGGAAGGATAAGGTTGTTGTCCTTGAGGACTCCAGGTGGTGTTTGGGATGCCACCCAGATAAGGTTGTCCATAAGATGGTATGGAAGGAACATGATTTTATAATTCTCCTTGTGGGTTATGATATGAGTTGCCCCTAACGTGGGGTTGGGTAAATGTGCCTCTTGAAGATACTCCCGAGGATTTTGAAGGGTTTCCAACAAACGAAGGTTTCCCCCCTGCTAGCGGTGGATTAACGACCGGGGTATGACTGGAAAAGGGAGGTTTCCCTCTTGGAGGAACATAAAAAGGGGGTTGTCCCCTAGGAGGGGTAGGCCCACCATAGGATGGTGGTGTTCTAGGAGGGATAGGTCTGCTAGATGGTGGTTTCCCTCTAGTTAGTTGTATTTGGCTGACAAGGGTATACATTCTTTGGTACAAAGATGTCCCGGCAATATCGTGCAGAACATGTGGAGTTGTAGAGTGAAAGTTTGTAAAAGTGGGGGTAGGGATCGAAGTGCCTTGGGAATGAGTAGAGGTGATGAGTCCAGCATTAGGATGGACTTGTGCTGATGTAAAAATAGGGTTAATGACTTGATCGATGGGGTGATTTATAGTTTGACTGGATGACCCCATTTCAATAGGAGGGTCATGAGGATTAAAGGGTTGTCGAATGGATTCAAAATGCTCATAGAGATCACATCCTGATGAATTCCTCCATACAAAATGAGCAGGTGTGGGATTTGTATCTACTACAATGGTAGGAAGAATAGGAGTCCTTTAATCATCACCAAAGATTGGTTATGTGGATCCCATATATGTTTCAGTAAATACTCTCTCAGGTAACTGTGGGACCTCTTTGTCTATGACGTTCCTAAGGGAGTCTAAATGAGGAAAAAGTGGTTCGAGAGGGGTTGTCGACACATATGTAGTGCGAAGAGTGGGATTCTCAATTGTAACCAAAGCACCTTCTGGATTTTCTAATGGAGGAGCAACGAAACTCCCATCATCATATTGATTTTCTACTTCTCCACAGTATTTGTCTTCTGGAGGGTTAAGAGGTAAGGGTTGGTATCCTTTCATAGGAAACCCTTGCATACTACATGATTGACAAAGACCTTTATCATCGTAAGTGTTGTCATTACAATTGTTGTAAGTGTCGCATATTGTCCACAAGTGTCACATCTTGATCATAAGTGTCGCAAGTGTCACAAACATCATACTGCCATATTTCATATGTTGTGCCTCTAATGACATCATAAGGACACTTAAGACACCTCAAAAGCTATTTTGGAGGAAGAGAAATCAGTTGAAAAGGAGTAAAAACATTTTTCCACTGAAAAAACCACTCAAATATCAAATTTGGAAGGAAACGCTCCCTTATGCACTGCAGGGGAGTGTTAATGCTCCTTGGGCCTCTTTGGGGGAGTGCCACAATGCTTTGTGTCCCATTTTGGGGGAACGCTACCCATTCTGAGAGAAATTTGGTTTGTTGAGACAAATCATGGAAGAATCCCCTCAATTTCTAAAGGTGGTTATATTCAAATAGAAGGTCAAGGCATGATCTTAGGGAAGATCCTCAACTGAAGGAGAGGAATCCTTATCTTATCTGAAAGATATCTCAAGTGGTTGGGCCTCTCCAACGTTATATAAGGAGGCCTTCTCATGGTGAATGGTACATAAAATATTAGAGATATGAAACCTATGATCTCATAGGTAATATACAATATATGGAGATTGAGAATTACACCAAACTTATGATCCCATAAGTGAGATGCCATTGAAGCATAATCAATGTATATTACTTGAGAAAAGGGGTTCAACAAGAAGAGATGGAAGAAGTTGTTGCACCTTCATCAAAGGATTGTAATTACTCTTCACTTGTTCTCATTAATACATATAAATTTTTGTTTTGTTTCTTTCAAGTTTATGTTTATTTCACATGAAACCAGATATTCTTGGTTCGATCCCCAGTGGAGTCGACAATTTATGTTACAGGTAAATGCTCCTGTGGACAAGCGGATTCCCTCTTGGTATCTAGACTCCTAATTCCAAGACAGAAAATTCCTTAATGTGGACACTGAAATCCTTTTTAGATCTAATTAAGATAATATACGAAGAGTAATAAGAAATATGTGTACCTTGTTAACGACGTTTTTCCTCACAAATTCCAAGCTGAGCTCCAATATTGAGCTCATCGATAGGTCCTGTAGAACAAACAAAGATACAATGGGCTTCCTATTCTACTGAGATTAGCTCAAATACAGATCTATCTACTGAAGACAAGTTCATGTGAAATAAACATAAACTTGAAAGAAACAGGCCAAGCATGTATATGTATTAATGAGAACAAATGAAGGGTACTTACAATCCTTTGATGAAGGTGCAACAGCTTCTTCCAACTCTCATTGTCCAACCCCTTTCCTCAATTAATCTACATTGATTATGATTCAATGGCATCTCACTTATGGGATCATAAGTTTTGTGTAATTATCAATCTCCATATAGTGTATATTACCTATGAGATCATAGGTTTCATATATCCAATCTTTTCTATACCATTCACCATGAGAAGGCCTCCTTATATAACCTTGCAGAGGCCCAACCACTTGAGAGATATTTGGGATAAGTTGAGGATTCCTCTCCTTCAGTTGAGGATCTTCCCTAAGATCATGCCTTAACCTTCTATTTGAATCCAACCAGCTTCAAAAATTAAGGGGATTCTTCCCTGATTTGTATCAACAAACCAAGTTTTGATCATAATGGGTAGCGCTCCCCCAAAATGGGGCACAAATAGTTGTAGAACTCCCCCAAAGAGGCCCATGGAGCGTTAACACTCCCTGGCAGTGCATAAGGGAGCGTTGCCTTCCAAATTTGATATTTGATTGGTTTTTTCAGTGGAAAAAGGTTTGTACTCCTTGTCAACTGATTTCTCTTCTTCCAAACTAGCCTTTGAGGTGTCTTAAGTTTCCTTATGATGTCATTAGAGGAACGACATAGGCAACATGGAAGTACGATGTTTGCAACACTTGCGACACTTATGGTCAAGATGCAACACTTGCGGACAAGATGCGACACTTACAACACTTGTAATGACGACACTTGCGACACTTTTGAAGTGAGTAATTTTGATGTATAACAATAGGTCCAAAAACATCACTGTGAACTAGCTATAAGATTCCTTCTACCCTCTTTGCACCAGAGGGGAATCTTACCCGATTATGCTTCCCATATAGAAAATGGTCATAGAAATCAAAATCCATAGAGCAGTTAGACATACCTTCAACCATACCTTTACTGTGTAGTAGTCAAAGACCCTTCTCTCTGATATGCCCCAGTCTTTGATGCCACAACATAAAATTTTCTCTAGAGACTATAGGATTTCTTTATTCTTCAAATCCAATATCATGAACAATGGAACTATTGTACCCATCACTAATAGTTCTTCCTTCCAGCTTCTACATATTTCAAAACTGAAATCCTTTTAGCAACACCATTGCTCCTCGAACCATCCTGTAGGTTTCCTGTTCAAATATTGTTTTTACCCCTGCATCGTCCATTTTTATTAAAAAAAATAAAATTCTAGCCAAACCTCGGATGTGAAAAACACCAGACAATGTTCTAATCCTTCCATTTATGAGCCTCAACTTGAATTTTCCTCGTTCTATGATTCTGGTTGTCGAATCATCACCTAATAAAACATTACCTCCATCATACCTTTCATATTCGCAAAACCACTCCCTATGGGGAGTCATATGAAAGGATGCCCTAGAGTCAACCAACCATGCCTCATGATCTGGATGTGTGCTTGAAGAATCCATGTACACATCCCCTCCTTCTTCCTTGGAGGTCTTTTCTTTTGTAGAATGAGATTCTTCAAATACCTTCTTTTTCTCAAACTTGGATATACACTACTTCTTATAGTGCCCTTCTTTTCCACATCTCCAATATACCCTTAAAAACTTTCTAGGAGATTTAGATCTACCCTTAGACTTAGATCTCCCACTTGAGAAATTAGATCTATTCCTTTCATGGGAACATCCTCTTGCAAGTAATGTGTATGTTCTTTGTCCTTCTATATCATTTCGTTCATCTCCTCCAACAACAAGGATGAGGCCACTTCATCAAAATTCAAGGAATTTGTATTACTACCTATGGATACAACCAAACTATCCCAGGAGTCTGGTAAAGAACATAGTAAACTAAAAAAATTATCTTCATATGAAATTTTAATCTGAACAGATACTAACTAACTTACCATAGTATTGAAGGCATTTAAATGCTCTGCCACCAATTCTCCATCTCTCATCCGCAGGTTATGCGACTTATTTCTTAGGAATAGTTTATTCATTAAGGAATTAGACTGATACAACTTCCCCAACTTATCCCATAACTCCTTGGTTGTAGCTTCCCTTGACAAATTCAGTAATACTAAATCAGAGAGACACAGTCAGATTGTGCTCTTTGCCTTCCGATCCAAATTTTTCTAGTCAATTGTTGAAGTTCTTGTAGGTGCAGTACCTGGATCTACCATGATCCATTGATCTTTTTTCACCAATAGATATTCCATCTTGAGCTTCCACAACTCAAAACTTTTCCCATTAAACTTCTCGATCTCCATCTTTAAATTGCTTGCCATTTCTTTTCACTTGAAAAATCAACACCACAGATCTCCCACTGTAACAAGGATCATCACAGTCTTGAGACAAACCCTTGACCATGAAGGCCTCCCCTTGAATCCAATAAAGATATGATACCAAATGATGATTTTAACCTTGTACAATATCTACTGAAAAAAAAATTCAGTAAAAGAACAAAAAAGATACAATGGCAAATACAAACATTACACAGATATTTTTACACTGGAAACTCAAACTAGGAAAACCAGCATATTCTATATTCATTCATAGTGATACATTGTTTACAATACAATATACATATAGGATCCAATGACATCCAAAACCCTAACCCAATGACCTGGATTATTCCATAGCCCTAATTCCTTAATTGGAAATAGAAAACCATCGGAAAAAACCATGTGCAAAAAAACCACCTAAGTATGTGACACATTTCTCGAGTCAAACAATTTTTTTTGGGGGCGCATCCCCCGAACCCCTGCGTGCTTGGCATAAACGTTCTACTACTCGTGCAAAGAATATAACACATACCCAACAATAAATTCATCAAAATTATCACAAAATGGTCTATTTGTCTTATGCTTGACATCAATAATCCAACACAACTGACGACATTGAAAAAGGTTGAGCATAGCTCCTGGAATTGGCCTCCAAAGTTTGCTTCCTCATTGGCTTCCCTGCATAAAAATGGGTTAAAGATTCACAAACTCATCATCATTCTTCTAATATAAACCTCTTGGACTATCAAAAACATCTTAATTATATAGATCTTGAGTTGGGGATTCTATCACAACTTCCTCCCAAGATCTAGCCTCAAATGGGGCTCCAGATCCCCCCAAAATGGGTAAAATCCAATAAAATCAAGGTAATAATCCAAAAAAAACATACTATATAGTTTAAAATCCAAAAAATACACATATGCGTGCTAGCCCCTTTCTTTTGAGCTCTTGGTCATATGGGAATGGTCCATGTGCCCATGTGCTTAAGCATTGACACCCTAAAACTTTGGTCACAACCCTTGTTTCTTGGCCCTTGTTCACTTGGCAGAGCATGTGTCATGTGGTTAGGCTCCTTCGCACCCAAAACTTCTTCCTAGATCTTGGTCAATCACCCCTGGTTGTTTGGCTAGCCCCCGTTGACTGCGGCTTATCCCAAAAATCATGCCATATCACAACTTAAATGTAAATCTAGACGAATGTATAACAAGAATCACGTGGAGATCAGTTGGTTCGTTAGTGGTTCTAAAATATTGGGTTGGAGGATAGGTTGGGTGTTTGATTCCCACGAGGTAACAATTTTTTTTTACCTATCCAACATTGGCTAAATATTGGGTGCCACGTGGCACCCTTTGATTGGTCCATGTGTCACCCTGTGATTGGACCGTACAATCTAGTCACTGACACAATCAACGCACAATTCATACCACATCACCATCCTATCATCTTGCCATGTCACTGTCGTACAACCACGTGTCGTACCTTGAGCCTGACACATAATCATCCATAATGCCAAGTCCCCTGTCTATTTATCTACCACATCATCATCCATACAACCACATCACCCTACCACGTCAACATTCGTACTTCCACATGTCATCCATACTGCCACACGTTGGCTTGTCATTGGGCCATTTCAACATTCTGTACAACCATGTGTCACATCTGTATAGCTCCCTATGTCAATTTTTGATTGGTCCACATCATTCCCTAAAAATTCCAAAAAGGAGTGACATGTGTCACCTCCTCGTGCTGCCATGTGTCTCTTCTAACGTATTGTTGACGTCAGTAGTACGACCTGTTGACTTTGACTGGTTGGTTTTCTTGCTTGTTTGGGAAATCGATCAATACACGATAAATTTCGCATACGGTGTCTATTTTTGAAAAACATTATATGGACTGAATCAGTGCAATGAGCCCTACGCAATGGATCCATTTTCGCCTGATTCTGATAAATTTTATTTTTAGGCCTTCCTAGATCCATTTTGGATCATGCCTCCGCACTAAGACCTTTTGGTCCTCCAAAAGGGTATTAACCAGATATCAAGTGCGGGATAGGCCACCCCACTTGTCCTTTGTCTTTAAACTTTGTCCTGTGCACCTATCGCATCACAATCAATTGAAAACAAACCATGACAACTAAAATCATATTGTTAGCCACTTGAACTCGTTCACATATTACTGAATCCACTACCATCCATGTTGAAAACATTAGTGGCGATAACATCATAAATATGACTGCAATTGAACTAATATGTTTGATGTTCTTGCACAAAATTAGCTTATCTTGAAGCAAAGTATGATTGAATTTCCATTCTACAACCATCTCATGTTCATGCTTAAGATCAATTGTTTTACTTGACACAATTACAGGTGTGTTTATTTCATAAGTTGCCTTCCTTAATTGTTCCATTGTTTGAAGAGATTGACTGGGTTTTAAGTGATGATCATGTACAACATATTCATTGTCATCTTTAGTTAAGTTATATTGATTATGTTCCATGTAGAATATTTCTTTGCGATCATATAAATAAGGGTTTCCTAAGACCATTCCACATTCATTTAGTGGCACCACATCACACGTTACCTCATCCACAAACTTTGATGAAATTGCAAACTTTAAAGTGCATTTCTTTGTTATGTGCAACTTATGATTGTTTCTCATCCATTTAAGTGAGTAAGGTTTATGATGCATTTTAGTGTTTAATCCTGATTGTTTAACCACTTCCTATGAAATCAAGTTAGATTGAGATCCACTATCTATCAATGTATCGATCTTAGTATGTTTCATTATCACCCTTATATGAAACAATTTACCTCTAGAATCATATCCATCACCAATTTTACCTATCAAACTAACTGTTGTGATTTTAGTATCATCACCTGAATCATACCCCAAGTCTGTTGGCCCTGTTACTATTGAAATTGTTTTCCTCCCTTTCCTCTCTTTGAACCATTTCGGTCACTTCTCTGGGTGTAATTCCCAGCAATGGTCATCATCATGCACTTGTTTCTTCCAATGCTTGCAAGAGAGCTTATCTTCCATCATGATCTCTGAACTTGCTTTCTTTCCATTCCCATTTCATTTGTCTTCTTTTATTGAAGACAATTCCCTTGATACACCAACTCATGTTTTCCCTGCTTCAATATACGTTGCTTGGATATAAACCTCATCAATATTAGTAGGTCCAAACATAAATACAGTGTTATGAATATGTGAAGGTGAACCTCCTATATACTTCATAAGAGTTTCTTTTGTATGTAATGATATATTTAACATTAATTCCATCTTACAAAATTCATCTATGTATTCTTGCACGGTTTGTCCTTTTCTTAGTTTAAGATTTTTCCATTCAATTAAATCTTTTTCCTTATAAACCAAAGGATAAAACTACTTTCTAAGTGCAAAAAAAAAATCTTGCCATGATAGAAATATATTACCAACCTGTTGTGTACCATGTTGCAACTTACTCTGCCACCAGATGAGTGTTGTGCTTGCAAGATGAAGAAATTCCAACTTGATTTGGTTTGCCTCATCTTTTTTTTGTTGCACACTACAATAAAATTCCATATGTTTGACCCAGTTATCGAGCCTCTTAGCATTGACTTCACCATCATGCATGGGAAATTCGAATTTCAAATAAATCTTAGGTAATGACATATCATGTTTATGTGAATGTTTTCTTGTGGTAGAAGTTTTGCTTGTACTTGAAGAAGAAGATGATGTTGGAGTTGAAGGAGGTGAAGGAGGAGGTTTAGGAGGATCCTCTCCTTCTTCACTTTTTCCTTGTTTTGAAGATTCCCCTTGGAAAGGCCTCTTCCATTCCAAGTAATCATCATATAAGACCTTTACCATCTAAAACATGGATAAAAATGTCTTTTGAAACTCTATCTCATTATGAGACATTCCTTCTTCGGCTGCCATCTTCTCAATTTGAGATGCCCTCTTTCTCAATCCAATATCTGGATCTCCTTCTACAAGATCACCTTCACCATGACTTAGATTTTCCCTCGTAATCATGCAAACTCAAACAACCAACTGTCAACCTTCTCTGATACCACTTGATCCAAAAATGATCTTTTAAAGACTTGGTTGAGTTTTAAGCATGTGTTCAATTACCACTTAGGAATTAAGAAAATAATAAGAACTTAATGAAAGAATATCGCAACCATCATAAACGATGAAGATCATAAAATAGACATAAGGAACAACAAACCATAATAGCAAGGTTGTTAACGGAGTTCGAAAAGGTTTCCTGCATCTCCTGGCCTTTATCTCAATGGGGGAGGATTTATTATTTATCTTCAATGCTTCAAAAGTACATTAGAAATGCATCAAAAGGATCACAAATTGGTTTGGTTGTGTTCTATTCGACCTCAAGAATCCAACACAACTGACGACATTGAAAAAGTTTGAGCACAACACCCAGAATTGTCCTCCAAAATTCGCTTCCTCAATGGCTTCCCTACATAAAAATGGATTCAATATTCACAAATGCATCATCATTATGATGATATGAGCCTCTTGGACTATCAAAAACCTTTGAATTATATAGATATTGAGTTGGGGATCCTATCCCAACTTCCTCCCAATATATGGCCTCAAATCGGGTTCCAAATCCCCCCAAAATGGGTAACATCTAATAAAATCAGGCTAATAATAATAAAAAAATCATACTATATATTTTAAAACCCCAAAAAAGAACATATGCATGCTAGCCCCTTTCTTCGGGGATCCATGTGGCCACGCTCTTAAGCATTGTAACCCTAAAAATCTGGTCACAACCCTTGTTTCTCGACCCCTGGTCGCTTGGCACACCACTTGTCATGTGGTTAGGCTCCTTCACGCCCAAAACTCCATCCTAGATCCTAGTCCATGGCCCCCGGTCAGTCTACTAGCCTCCGCTAACTAGGGATTATCCCCAAAACCGTGCCATATCACAACTTAAATGTAAATCCGGTCGAATTTATAACAAGAAACACATGGAGCTCAGTCAATCTGTCGATGGTTTCAAAATCTTGGGATGGAGGATAGGTCACGCGTTCGATTCCCAGGAGGCAACAATTTTTTTTGACCTAGCCAACATTGGCTAAATTTGGGGTGCCATGTGGCATCCTATGATTGGACCACGTGTCACCCTATGATTGGACTGTGAAATCCAGTCGCTAACACAATCAACGCACAGTCGACACCATGTCACCATCCTGTCAGCCTACCACATCACTATTGTACAACCACATGTCATACCCTGAGCTTGCGACATCGTCATCTGTAGTTTCAAGTCACCTATCTAGTCAACTACCACATCAACATCCATACAACCACATCACCCTACCACGTGAGCATCTGTACTGCCACCTTTCATCTATACTACCACATGTCAGCCTGCCATTCGACCATGCTAACTTTCCATACAACCATGTGTCACGTTTTTACAGTGCCACGTGTCAATTTTTATTCGTCCACATCATGTCTCTGAAAATGAAAAAAACAAGTGACATGTGTCACCTCCTCATGCTACCATGTGTCCCTACTGATGTAATCATGACATACTATTGACGTCATCAGTACGGCCTATTGACGTTGACCAATTGACTTTTTTGTTTGTTTGGGAAATCGATTAGAACACGATCCATTTTTCATACCGTGTCCATTTTTGGAAACATTTATATGGCCTGAATCGACGCAATGAGCCCGACAAAATGGAGTTGGTTTCGTCCAATTCCGAGAACTTTTATTTTTAGGCCTTCCTGGATCCATTTTGGATAAAAAATATCCACAGGTGGAAGCCACTGAATCTTTGGTTATACAATTAGACATATACACAACATGGTTTTCTTCATATAAGCATGACATCCAAACTAAGACAAAAACATACCTCTAGGCATAGTACAATATTAACATTAATAAACAACATAGTTTCCTTCTCTCAACATATGCCAATAGTCTCATACCGTATCAACATGGTAGCATTTCTCATCCATGGTTTAGCATACCTACATTATTTTTATGCCTATGAGCACCTTTCTCAACATATCATGATGACATATATCCTTTGCATACTCAAATGGCTTCATGGATCTTCCCCAAAGTTAAATTCCCCCAATAGCCTACATGAACACCTCCCATGCTTGAATAATACGTGGCCATCCCTAAAGTAAGACAAAAGGGTAAAGATGCTTAGGAACCATGATTCCTCCTCCAAAGGAACATAAGACAAATAACAAGATGGCTTTAGGACCAAGATGTATGGATACATTAAATAATATTATAATTGACTCCCTACTTCCCCTCTCCTTGGTTCATTGCTTTCATGGTTCTCCTAAGGAACCCCCAAAATGCACTTATTTATTGATTACTTTATTATATTGTTAATTTAGCATAATCAAATGGTACTATACTTACCCACCTACTACATACTTATTCATTATACCCATTCCTCCTATGGGGTATTACATCCCCCCCTTTAGAATAACATCATCCTCAATGTTCCTCTTTCCAAGTACATAATTTATCTCTTCATTCTTCAATTATTCCTATAAGAACCATCCAGAAAAGAAGGATTTTTATAGCCATTTTTAGCTCCACAATGTAAGCATGTATTCAAAAATAAGTATTCCATCTTAAATTAATACTTATTTGTATGGCTATTTCTTAGTCTCACAAGGATACCATAAGAAAAAGTTCATCTCACTATCCTTTATGACACAAACTTCTTGATTCCAACCATTATTCCACATAAATATTTCACATATTATTCATTTAAGTTGTCTCTTCCTTTTTGCACTCACCCTTGCAATATCAAACGTCCCCTTCTCTACTAAACAACATTCCATGTTTTTCACATGCAAGAAGTGTGCCAACTTGTAACGTACCCTGCCACCAGTAGGATGGGCCACGCTACTACAAATATCACCTCACGAATTGAGATCAAATTTTGATAGCATTTAACTAACAAAGAAGCATGAAATAAATGCAATAATCAAGATTAATGCTAAACTTAAAAAAAAAAATTAACCATGCCATGCACAAAAAAACTAGAAATTAGGCACAGTAAAATACATATATTAGAGATAACAATTAATACAGAGTGGAAATAAATATTCAAGAAAATTAAACCATGATAGAGAGAACTTATCTTAAAAAAAACCAATCACGAAATGGTTGTAGACTAAGGAAGTTTGACCTGACCTTAAACACTATTGTTCAAAGTCTCAAGAGAATGCCACCCCCGAGCTAGGGCTATGACTCCACAAGGAAGGGTTCGAAAGAGACACTCATCTTCCCAAACAAGTCAACACTCAATCTCTCATAGGTTTCTCAACAGACAACAATCCAAGGTACACCAACTCTCTTCTCTCTAGCCTACACCACCCAAAGACAGTGAACCCCCTTCACTATCACACAGTCCCTCAGGTTGTCCACTTCTTTCTAGGACTCTAGTGCATCTGGTCAAGAATATCCATGTTGGGACTCTCAATATTTGTATCTTTGAACAAGGTTTAGCACATGCCAATGCATCTCAAGCATATAGACACCAATTCATGGTTGACACACAACAATAATTACTACATCCAATGAAATAATGTATTATTCCTTCAATAGTTCATTCCCATATCCCAACCAAAAACAAGAACGAATGAGGAATAATGAATGAAGAGTAAACAAGTGAATTAGTGAAAAACAGGGAAGAACCCCCACATTTCCCCAAGAGGTGTTTTTGAAATTACATGCAATAAAGAATGATACGGAATTCTCTGCAAGAAGTTCATTGTTATAGCCTTAATTTCCACCCTATAGTCCAAAAGGGAATCTAGAAGAGGATGTAAGCTAAAATGCATGTTTTTCCTAAAATTTGAGCCCTTTTTGGATATCATTGTTGGACACATAATGGACAACAAGTGATGACCCTCGCATGATATAAGTGTTCAATAAGCGATTACCCCTGAAAATTTTAGATTCGGGGAGTTACGAGGAGATGAGAGAGGGATGAGTTGTATCTTCGTGGTTGGGGTCTAGGAACTTGCAACATTCGAGTCTCTAGTGGTATCTAGAAGATCTAGAATCTCTCTCAAGCCTACTCCAAAGAAATACATAACAAAGGAAAGTCATGGGAAAAAGAGGGAGGAATCAGTGGTATTTTTATGTTATCCATTTTCATAGGTGCTTGTCCTATCCATCACAGCCAAAAGTCAGAGAGCCTAGCCAAACCAAGAAAATTAAGGGAGAATTAAGGAGAAAGGAGTCAAAGGAGAATGGAATCATCACTAAGGTATGTTTAATGTAATTTCTCTATGATAAACTAATATATCATTGGTTTTCCTCCATATTAATTGTGTTCAGTTCAAGAATGTTTAGATCTAATTCATTCTATTATAGATCTTATTAGAATCAAATTAAATATAGGATTCTAATCCCAAATAGAGAGGTAGAGAGGTATTGTTTTTCTTTTGTGTGCAAGAATCAAGTTGTAGAGCTTAGAGATGGAGTTTCAGGTCTGTAATATCCATGATATACGAAGGAAAACCTACATATAAAGGTATGCAATATCCATCACTCCTTATATTAGAGATGAATCCATGTGTTTAAATATAGATATAGGGAAACCATAGAAGTATAATGTTTGTTTTGTCTAGGATTACTAGGATGGTCCTAGGGAGAGTTTTTTATATATTCAGTAGGATCCCTTTGAGATTTTATCCCATAACTAAATTGGTGACCATAACGGGGATAATTCTTCTCTAGTTTGAGTCTCTTTTCCAATCCTTTCCTCTTCTTGATTGTGATCTGATTTTGATTTTCTTCCATTGATTATTCCAATGCTTAGATCCAACAGATTTGAGAGATCTGATATATATCTGGAACAGATCCATCTTCCTAAAAAATAAACAAATTGTAGAACATCATTGCTTCCATCACATGTGTCCCACAATGACCCTCATTGGTTGGCTAGCCTATTCCCCACAATGATCTGTTAAAACTGCATATTTGCAGAAAAAGCTAGGCCTTTGAGGTTAGGTTGTGTTTTTGATCAATAGGGTCTTGGAGTGATCTGTTCTGATAAAGGTATCGTCTATGGTTTTAGTCATTTGGTCACATAATTTTCTTTCAATATTTGTCTGAATGCATTTGTTTGGTTTGATTTCCATTTCTTGGATAGGTTATATTGATGTCTGATAGTTTTAGTGAAGTTAGGCATAGAACCCAACTCATCTGAAGAGATCTGGTTTTGTTTGTTACCGGTTGCATTGGTTATCCTTTTGCAATTTTTTTTCATTACTAGATATATCCTCCTAGGTGAGTTTTGGGTGAGATATTGGTAGAGACATTAGAGTGGGATGATCTGGCCTCACTTCCAATTTCCTGCAACCCCTTTGCTTGCTCATTATTGTTTGTTTTATTTTTTCATTTTCATTTGTTTCTTAGCTCGGGAAATTTTTCATTTCAATTGGAAAAAATAACCAAAATATCAAAAAAAGATAAAACTTTGTTGCATGCTTGTCTGGTTTTGAAGCACTAGTAAAAATTTCATTGGGATCATTATTTGGTTTCATATCCAAATCATTTGTTGGTTTCTTGGTGTATGTGAGGTCATGTTTCTAAAGTTCGCAAAGAAAAGCGAAATGTCTCTTCCCCTCCCATAGCCAGATTTCATTGAAGTGAAAAATTTGCATTGTCATTTTTGCATTGCTTGGTTGGTTCAAGAGTCATAACATCACCAAAGTTGCATTTGCTACCCTTGGACTTAAGAAAAAACCATAAAAAGAAAACTATGTAATTTAAAATCATTTAGACATTTTTCTTTTTATAGTGAATCAACATTAGATAGGCTTAGGGCCTCTGATTAGGATTGGAGAGTAAAATATTCAAGGACACAACACAAAAATTAGGAGTCATTAAAGAGTGTTAAATCCATTCTTGTAATCAGTGTGTTGGGATCATCCTCTAACATAAGAGATAAGCATGAGGTTGCATTTGGGAAAGTAAGGAGATTACCCCTCTCTATTTCTTTTGTTGTTTGTGTTATGTAGCACACCTTTTCTGCTACTAAGGTTTAATCGCTCTTAAAAGAAGACTATAACACCACTTTGTACATAACTCATACAGATGTTATTTAACCCACATGCATTTAAACAGTAAACACATTCAACACAGAGTATTCATATGAATTACTTCCATAATCAACAAGCAACTAGCTTTTCATATTAATTCATATACACAGCGGAAAACATGATACATAAGCAACACAGTCATGTAAAACATGATTAAAGCATAATCAGATACTTATCTTTATCAATGCTAGATTCCACCAACCAAGTGCAGGCCTTCCACGAACCTCCCATCCTTATACCACACTACTCATCATCTCAGCAGTGGGTCACCCCCGAGATGGGACTAAGCTCCACCCCTAGACAAGGAATACTAGGCTAGCTGAGGTTACAGGGAAAACAACACACAACCACAAGGAAGGAATTCTCTCTGAGGAACCTCCCACGCTCACTACCCAAAGACCCTCATTCCCCACATGTCTGTTCCACCCCAGGAGAATACACCTTCTCTGTCACCTGGACAGTCCTTCGGCTTCTAATCTCCCTTGCCTTGGGTTATAGGAACAGGCCAGACCAGAAATCTCCGGGATCTGTGGCAGCTACAGGGTTCCTTCCAGGAGTCCTCTCCTTCCTCCACACACTCTCTCACTTGGAGAGAATCGCTCACAGGCCAACAACTTGTTATACCAACCTCAATCACCTCTCTCACCTGGAGAGAGCATTGTACCACTGGCCAACAAGATTCCACGTAGTCCAGCACTGTGTGGTCACAACAACCACGGGGAAAACAGACACGGTTTTTCCAACAGGTTCAACAATGGCAGGTCACTTCTTATTTCCCAATCCGCCAACATAGGATAGACTCATGCTCTGGTTGTCAGGGATGCGTGATAAATAATCCACACAGGGGTCAACGCAGGTTCGAACTGTTCAGACAGGGGATGTACCGGCTATCCCGGAACAAACAAAGATACACGCCTTTTCGGTTCAGAGGATGCTCGAGGGTTTCTCTGCAGGAGTGAGGCCAATTCACCTTCTGGCAGTCTAAGGGTCGAATGGAGGAGGAGGAACCTTTCTCACGGCTCACCCTAGTCATTTATTCACATGCGTCAGGGTTGACACTTGTCACCCATGGAACTGCATGCGTTCCACCAGCACGCATCACCCTTGTACGTCCTCCCTTGCCAAAACTTAGGATAAAACACAAAATGCACATGTCTTTTGGAATAATATTAAAATATTATTCCCAGGCTTAAGCCCCCAGTCTCAACACTTAGCCCCTTTCCCACCTTCCAGCCCCTAATTCCTTGCCCACTCTATGGATTCTTAGTCCCCCTTCACTCATTCATCATGGTCGGTCTGCACCTAGTGGTGTTTATATTTTATTAAATGTTCTGCATACATACAAGTACAGCAATAGGCTCCTAGCCTTCAACACTTAGGCTCCCTGGCCTAACAACACATAAGCCTCCATCTTATAAGAACTCAGCTCACCAGCCTATAAAACATAAAAACAATTCCTTTCAAAACTTGGTTTACAACGGGGCTCAGACTTGGGGACACTACAATCCCCCTCCCCTTATTTTTGCATTGTCCTCAGTGCAACTTACACTGTCTCTGCAAGCCTTTCAAAATCTTCAAAAATATGTCGGTACTCTGCCCGCATAACCTCTTCATGCTCCCATGGAATTTCCTCAAGACCGTACAAGGTCCACTGGACCTTTACAAGCTCTATAGCTTGATTCTGGAGCTGTTTGTTTTTCCTGTCCAATATGCGCATAGGATGCACTTGTAGGACACCTTTTGGTTCCACCTGAATCACAGTCCAATCGATAATATGATTAGCATCAGGTACATATTTTTTAAGTAGTGAAACATGAAACACATTATGTACAGTCATAGATGCAAGTAATGCAAGCATGTATGCAACCAACCCAATCCTTTCCAGGATCTCAAATGGCCCACAAAATCTTGCAGCCAACTTGGCGCAACTTCCCAGCCTCAGGGAACTCTTGTTAGTTTTCACTTTCAGGAAAACATGGTCACCCACTTTGAATTATCTATGGGTTCTCTTACTATCAACATAACTTTTCTGCCTATCCTGGGCAGCTTTTAGATTATGTTTAATTCTTATCATTTGGTCTTCCATCTCTTTGAGTAGCTCAAACCCAACTACTATTCTGTCAGCTGGATTATCCTAGCTCACTGGAGTGTTTCACTTTCTTCCATAAAGCTCTTTGAATGGGCTCATCTTCAATGATGCATGATACCCATTATTATAGGCGAATTCTACCAAATGCAGGTAGTCTTCCCACCTTGATGGTTTATCCATCACATACATTCTAAGAATGTCTTCTATTACTCTGTTCACTCTCTCTGTTTGTCCATAAGACTCAGGATGATACGTTGTACTAAAGTTCAGATTCGTTCCGAATCCTTTGAATAGTCCTTTCCAGAAATTCGAAGTGAATTTCGGGTCCCTATCAGACACAATTGTCTTAGGAATTCCATGCAAGCGTGCAACTTCTTTTAGAAAAATGTCAGCAACATCTTCTCCTCTATGGGTGGTTTTTCAGTGGAATAAAATGGGCAGCTTTAGTAAGCTTTTCCACCACCACCATGATTGAATCATGTTGCTTGCTTTTTCTAGGTAGTCCGGTGATAAAATCCATTGTTACCACGTCCCATTTCCATTCAGGAATAGGTAAAGGCTGCAGCAACCCTGCTGGGTGCCTGTGCTCAGCCTTAACCTTTTGGCACTCCATACATTTGGCGATGTATTCCACGATTTCTTTCTTCAAACCCAACCAAAAATAATGGCCTTTGACTGCTGCCACAGTCTTCTGATAACCAGGATGTCTAGCATAAGTCACGTTATGCATCTCCTTTAGAATTGCCATCTTCAATTCTCGGACATTGGGTACATACACTCTGTTTTTATACAGAAGTAAGCCATCAGTTCCCAAGGTGTAACTTTCCTTGCTCTGTGGTCTCTCACGCTGTTGTAGCTTTGCTACAAGATTTTTGTACTACAAATCAACATTTGCAGCTTCCAAAATTCTGTCTTTCATCTCAGTCTGGTACATGCTAATGGTTGT
>JZKD02S0222552.1:1985875-1996885 GCA_000966675.3 Picea glauca
TGAGAAACTGAATCTGGTCTAATCTTTAGTACCTATTGTTTCAAAGAAAACATCATTATTATAGATGCCCAAACGGTGTGTTTTATAGCCTTAAAACACAAACTTTGGAACAACACCGGCTATCCCGGAACAAACACAGATACACGCCTTTTTGGTTCAGAGGATGCTCAAAGGTTTCTCTGCAGGAGTCAGGCCAGTTCACCTTCTGTTAGTCCAAGGGTCAAATGGAGGAGGAGGAACCTTTCTCATGGCTCACCTTGGCTGTTTATTCGCATGCGTCAGGGTTGACACTTGTCACCCATGGAACTGCATGTGTTCCACCAGCATGCATCACCCTTGTACGTCCTCCCTTGCCAAAACTTAGGATAAAACACAAAATGCACAAAAGGATTAGCCCCCAGTCTCAACACTTATCCCCTTTCCCACCTTCCAGCCCCTAATTCCTTGACCACTCTATGGATGCTTAGTGCCCCTTCACTCATTCATCGTGGTCGGTCTACACCTGGAGGTGTTTATATTTTATTAAATGTTCTTCATACATACAAGTACAACAGCAGGCTCCTGGCCTTCAACACTTAGGCTCCTTGGCCTAATAACACATAAGCCTCCAGCTTATAAGAACTCAGCTCACCAGCCTATAAAACATAATCACAATTCCTTTCAGAACTTGGTTTACAATGGGGCTCGGCCTTGGGGACACTACATGTTACCACTTCAATTGCTAAATATATGGGGGTTTTGTTGGTGTCTCACCTCCAGATATTCAGGATTAGTTACCCTACCTTTACATGTAGTCAGACCTACGAGTGTTCACCCAGTAATTGATTGTGAGGTGGTAGCCTTAGTGACCTTTCTTAGGTAGATTTAGATATGAATGTAGGTGGGATGTTCTTGTAGTACTTTGGGAAGATGTTCCTTCAAGGTCTTAGTTCCCCATGAGGGTGCCCGCCTTAATAAAGGGTACTTCCATCGGTCATGGTTGTTTTCCATAGATCATCGTAACTTCTCCTCATACCTTTGCTTACCAATCTTGTGGGGACTTCATCTACCCTATAGGGTTGGTTTTCGAAAGGCCCCTGAGCCAATTGATTTTCTTGTTGTTAGCCTATATTTGATTATGGGTGTACTATTTGAGTCTAAGTCTAGGTCATCTTAGGTTGAATTTTTTTTGGATTTTGACATATTATATTCATCGTGTTTGAACTATTGCACCAGTTCCATCAACTACGAGGACATGAGCCTATTATGGAGGTGAAACCACCTCTAAAGCGGTGCAAGATAGGTGACAAGGAATTAAAATGGTATTATATTTGGTTTGATGATACCAGTTTGGTCAAAGTGGAAGTGGTATATGAAGGTCCTCCACCAAATTTTAATCCTCCTTTGACTAAGCCAGACACACCTCTACATGTCCGAGTAAGGAAAATTTTTAGTGAACCTTTCTCTTTGTTTATTCATCCCCCCACCATGTCAAGACCTAATGTTTTTTCTAGTGTATATGAGCCTACGAGCCCATCATCAAGTGGGACCGAGGTAAATCCCCTAGGGGGAATCTTGGTGATGTCCATGTTACAACCCCTTAACTCCATTGGACCTACACCATCCATACCATTTTCTATAGGAAACTCTATCTGGGGGACATCGACTGTGTCATCCTTTCAATATGTTATTATACCTAGAGTCCTTATGCCCATCCCATACACTTCAATGCCCACTTTTGGATCCTTTCATGGTGGGGATCTAAACTTTGGTTTTACCATGGGAGGTGGAAGTCCTTCTACCTCCGTTAATCCTATGAGTGACCTGATATCATCAGGTATGGGTGTAACTTTTGGGTGGAATTTTTCTAGTGGTTTTGTGGCTTTCCTTAGTCAATCTAGGGGAATCATTACCTCTGGAGTTTTTAAATTTCCATGGGTTAGAACACCCTTCCCTGGGGGCACATCCATTGGTGGAAAATTTTTACCATGGGGAGGTTTTCCTTTTTTTAACACATCCTGTCCTGGGGGTTTCTTCCTTGGGACTAACTTTGGGAATATTTTTCTTGGAGGGTACACATTCCCCCCTGGGGAAACCCCCTTGAGGGAATGTTTGGTCCTAGGATAATTCATGCTCCTGGAAGTGCCATCATACTTGGGGGAACTCATAGTTTCAGAGCTCCCCAACCCTCTAGTAGTATAAATATAGGGGGACCACAAGGTCCATTTGGGACATTTGAAACTTCACCTCCCTCCCAATATTCATTTATGTTATTTCCTTTTTCTCGTAACATTAGACTTACCTGATTTTTCTTGTTTGACAAATGACCCTATTTCCCACGACCCATCATGGTCAGAAATTCCTTCCAAGCTTCCATCATATATTCCAAAGTTTGATGGAAATCTAGGAGAGGACCCCTCCAAACACATCATGACATACCACTTATGGTGTTCATCCTATTGATTTTTCCTATAACCAAAGACTGAAATTATTGCCAATAATTTATCTTAACTAGGAACTATAATTGTTGATATAAATATGAAATTATGCAACTAACCTACAACTGAGTTATAATTCAGAAAATTGATAGCAGAAGCATACAACAAACCAAGCACATAAATGAACTAACATAGAAGTTACCCTGGAAACCCCAATGCGGAGAAAACCAGCTAAGAGGGGATTTTATTGGACATTAAGGAGAAAAATTACAAAAACAAAATTGATTAGAAATCTCTTACAAAGTTTCCTAGAAAATTGCCCTCATTCCTTGGAAAAATTTCTCCCAATTGTTAGTTGTAAAACCCAAACTTTTCTATCCTTGTACGAACCTGTCTATATGGACTAGGTACGACCCAGGTATAGCCTGTCTGGAATTGGACCAAGTATGGCCTGCTTGCTACTAGATGGTATGGCCTATGTACGACCCTATCAAGAGGAGAAAATTTGGCCTAAGCTTGACCTCTTCCTCACTATTTGTTGTTTCCTAGAATCGACCCCTCTTTGATAACTAGTATATCCCAAGAATGGCCTCTTCTGGCTGTTCAAAAATGGTCCTGAACTTTCTCTCTTTTCCTTAGATACTCCCTATTCTTCTCCTCCCCAAGTGCCCTATTATTCTCACCTACTCAACCTCACAAATGATAATGAATGACCTCTCGCCCTTATCCCCATCCTTTATCCTCCTAGTAGCTACCTTTTCTTCCTTGAGATGTGTACCAAATTAGCCTCCAAGGATCCAAGGAGGTGAAACGCCTTTGGTTGGGCCACACAATCCACTCAAGAGTCCATGAGATGCATCCCACTAGCCAAGGGACCCACAATCTAGTCAAAAGACAAAAATTTGTTGCATTTTCCTAAATTAGACTTAGGATAACATAACTAAGGCTGATATGGGTCATTTGTGTGTCCATCAGTGATCCTAGGACACATAGGAATAACTGATTCACCTGTCGAGCTAAAAAAACTAACACTTCCTCTTAGCGAGGGAGGTGTCTCCACCTGGATCAATCTCTAATCCCATCAAATATGTTGTTGTTGTAGTTTCTCCCTCTAAACTAGAATAAATTATTTCTACCTCCACTACACTCTAATCTGATCTCCTGCTCTGTTTGTCCATCATTGTCAGGTCATACTAGACGACAGATTTGGATGAAGTCACTCATCCATTATAATTAGCCACTGACACATATCTTTGATCCAATATCCCCTTGGATCCAATTACAGGTTGTCCCAACACCCTATACATCATACATGTCCTGATGCCAAGCATCATTGTTGCATCGAAGGTTTCTCCATTAGAACATATGTGCACCTGTCCATCGTAGAACATTACTGCATACCCCTTATCCCCCAAACATTACATCGAGAGAAAATTAACCTTCATCTCTGGTAAAAAAATCACCTCATACACATCCATAGAACCACCTGAATCTAGTTGAAATTAGTCGCATCCAACTCCCTTCATTGCATTCCTGGTTGGAACCCCACTCTTCACATGGAAATCTAATCTCATGTGAAAAAAAATAAGGAACACTAACCTCATTCTTGTTATATGCTGAGATGATTCATTGTCCATGAACCATGCCAAATTGTCCTCCAACTTAGCCAATCTATTTTTTCTTGAAAGAGAGGCAACTAGAGAAAGTTCATCCTCAAATTTCTTTGCAAACTCATCTATGTCAGTAGATGTTGAGGCTACCATTTTTTCCCCTTCCTCCTTCTTCTTGGGACACTGGTTGGTATAGTGTCTAGTCTTGTGACATGTAAATCATTTCACTTTTCCCATGTCTCTGGAACCTACCGCTCCACTGATCCTCTTCGCATGAAGAGCCACATTTACCTCATCTTAACTCTTTGGTTGGATAGTCTAAGTGGCATCAAATCTGAGCTCCTCCTAGGTTAAGTAATCCCATAATCTCTTCCAATTAGGGAGTTTCTCTTGAGCCACCATTCCATGGAAAAATACTTCCCACTGCTTGGTGAAGTTATTCAAGGTTGTCTGCACCAACTCTGTCTCATCCATGGCCTCTCCCACAACCGCCAGTTCATCTATAATATAAGTGAACTTTGTGAGGTAAGTGACCACTGAATTTCCCTTGGCCATATTCGTGCTTCTCAACTTCTCTCTCAGAAAAATCTCTCTTATTTGGTTATCATAATGGTACAACTTCACTAGGGTCTCCCACATGTTCATTTTTGTCTTCTTTTTAGACAGATAAGGAATAAGGTGGTCTTTGACTCCATCCACAATTTTCCTACTTGCCTTGACATGTTTCTTGTTGTGGTTGCTAGTTGTACTGAATTAGTTGGGGCTGCCACTTTCCCTTCAACAATTTCCAACATTCCATTCTCCTCCAGCACCAAGCCAATACACTCCCTCCAAGGAAAAAAAATTTAGGCACCATCCAACCTATCCTCAAATGTTAATCCTACATTGGCCATTTTAGTCTATTTCTTTGTTTCCCACACATACCCGCCTTTGCTGGTTCACTCCCTGGTCTGCATAACAAAGTCAAATTGGCTCCTTCTTGTACTTAGAGGCTGAGATTTGATACCATGTTGATTTTTCCTATAACTTAGCACTAAAATTATTGCCAATAATTTATCTTAACCATAAATTATAATTGTTGATATAAAATCTGAAATTATGCGACTAACCTACAAGTGAGTTATAATTCAGAAATTTGACTATAGAAGCATACAGTAAACCAATATCATAGATGTACTAACAAAAAAGTTACCTTGGAAACCCTAATGTGGGGAAAACCAACTAATAGGGGATTTTATTGGGAATTCAGGAGAAAAAATACAACGTCAAAATTTATCAAAAAATTCTTACAAACTTTCCCAGCAAATTTCTCTCATTCCTCAGCAAAATTTTTACCAAATGTTGGTTGTATGGCCCATCCTTTTATTTCCCTATACATCCTTGTATATACATCCTAGGTACATCCCATGTATGGATTGTATGACCTATATGGACTTGGACCAAGAAAAACTACTTTTTGTTGGTTGGTATAGCCTGTTTACGATCCTATCAGACTAAGAAAACTTGGCCTAAGATCAACCTCTTCCTCACCATTTTTTTTTTCCTGGAATCGACCCCTCTTTGATGACCAATATATCCCAAGAATGGCCTATGTTGACTGCCTAAAAATGGCCCTAAACTTAATATCTCTTCCTTAGTTTCTCCCTCTTCTTCTCCTACCCAAGAACCCTCTTCTTCTCACTTTCTCAACCTCTCAAATGAGAATGCATGTCCTCTGACCATCAAACCCATCCTTTATCATCTTGTTAAGTACCTTTTCTTCCTTGATATATGTGCCATATTATCCTCCAAGGATCCAAGGAGGTGTGCCCCCCTTGGTTGGGCCCCGTAATACACTCAAGAGTTCATGAGGTGCACCCCATTATCCAAGGGACACTTAATCCACTCAAAATATATTTATTTGCTGCATTTTCCTAAGTTAGATATAGGCTAAGATAACTAAGGCTGATTTGGGGCATTTGTGTGTCAATCAGATAGCCTAGGTCACATAGTCATAATTGAGACACCTATCGAGCTACACAAGTTAACAAATCCAACTCATTGATGGATGATAGTGTGAGGCTGCATCTTTTCCAGAGATCCCTGACCGGAGATGCCACTAAGTGGTACATTGAATGAAAAGGAGGTTCCTTTAAAATCTCCAGCCACCTAGAAATGGTGTTATTAATGAGATAAGGACAAATATATTGACTTCCTTGCATCGATATAATTCCACTCACAATTATGATCATATACATGAGTGGAGACAAAGACATGGGATTATTAAGACACAAATCCTGAAAAAACTCATGATGCAGTGGTCCATAAATTCCCTCCTACCATCCATTGCCTGAGACATAGCTATGGAAAGGGAAACCATAGAGGAGAAAGCCATTTTTCTTTCCCAACATTTAGACTTGATTTAATATCAGCTAGGTACATTCTATGACATTGTTCCCAATGATCATATGTCGTATATTGATCCAAGGAAGCGAACACTAGGACCCCATTCCAATGGTGTGGTTGGTTTTGTTTCTTGTGCATCTTTGAACTAGTTCGCTGAACAAATGTTTCATATGTCGATTTCATCACATCCCTCATATTTTGGAACTAGTGCTAAAACTATTGGAGTCCCTACTTATACCTTCGAGGTTAATTCAATGCAATCCATGTAACCGAATAGTCCTCAACAACCTGGAGGAAAAAAGAAACGAAACAAGAAAAATAATTCCAATACTAATATAGGGACTACCCCCACCCAGAACACCTAGGAGGGGGGTACTAAGGACAAAAAATATATTCATTTTCCCTACATGATTTGTGGGGAGGACCACCCTACTCATCAATTTCCTTGAAATAATGAGGTCCACATATTTTTGGCACAACAATGGCCCCCCTAACAACCCGTTGTCTTAACCCATCCTTTCCCCCCTTAACTTCAAAACATGGTTGCCACAGATCTTGCCCCTTCACAAGGGGGAATGGAAATCACCCCTCACCATGATGGGTCCTCCTCTAATGATGAAATTTTTATGTGTGACCAAATGATTAATTTTTAGACTCAGGACAAAAACTATGACATTTCTTAGTCTTCCCATGATACGCCAGAAGCAACATATTTTTCCTAGCATGGTGGCCGTCTTCAGATTGAGAATCCATATTTTGACGCACCTCTTAGCCCCTTGAAGAGTGTTCTTCGATGCATTATGAATAATACTAACACACATGATACCCACAACTATAGTATTGTGGAATACATGGCCCAGGAACCATGTGCCATGTTTATGAATGAAGTCCTCCAAAACCATCCCACGCAACAAAAATCCTTGTTCTCATCCATAAGTGGGGTTGATCCCTTGGATTCAAGTTTGATAACCTTTGATACTACTCATATTACTCATAGGCTCTCCCATCAGGTCTCCCTTTAGGTTATACTATGATCATTGGGAAGAAACATTTACTGAACTGTGATTGATGAAGGATCCTCGATTTGCATCATGTCTATTTCTTGTTGGAAGGCCCTTGGATATCCTAAGCTCAATACATATGAAACAACATTAAAATCATTTGATAGACACATGTTCTAGTCTCATGAAACAATCACCACCTTACACATTGAGTTAGGTGGTATGACTGTCTCTGTTGCCGTGGAGGTTATTGACACATCTCTTGAGTACAATTTCCTATTAGGGTGTACTTGGTTCTATGAGATGACTGCAATTGTCTCGTTGGTCTATAGGGTCTTACACTTCCCTCACCAAGGGAAAATAGTGACAATAGATCATCTTGTGTTCTATACCCCAGACCTTGGATCCAATGTAGGGTCTAATATACCCTTTTTCGGTGATACCACATGTGGGAATATTCAAATATCCTTCACTTATGGGAATTTTTCCCCTTCCCCCACCATCTCCTACTGCGAACATTTCTCTTATCAACATTATTTCTTCATTTACCATTAGATCCCTTGGTTTTGTTGATCCTTGGGTGGTACCTCATCCCAAAGAGGTTGAATCTTATGGAGCTTCCCTACCACCCACTATGGTCAAGATTGTCGATCTGAAAATCCCATTAGCATCAGCTGATAGTGGTCAACACCTCCATCCTCATATGGATTTTGATCAACCTAATCCATACACACAGGTTGTTGACTCTCTATGTTCACATGATTTCCTAGATACTAAGTTTCCTTCAGATGAGGCCATCTTGGAAGTCATGGCTTCCATAGAGAATCCTAGGGAATATGAGCATCATCGAGAATCCATCCTCCCTGATTTGTAATCGATGAGATTTAGCATGGTGAGTTGTGACCCGAGACTAGGGGAATTTTCTTGAGAATCTAATCGACTTCCTATTCTTGACCCTTTTTCACCTCTGTTATCTTTTTTAAAACTTTCCACTGAGTTCTATGATACCCCTTCCATTGAAGATTCATGTTTTTTACTTCCTTCATATCTTGATGGAGCCCATCAAGGATCTTCCATAGCTCATTAAACCACTCATGATGAGTATATTTTTCCACAAAGATTCATTTCTATGTGGAATGGACCCAACATGGTGTGCCATATGTTGCCAACATTGGCTCATAAGTTCATTTATTATGAAAATTATTCTTGGTCGGAGCCTAGCAAAGGGATCTGGTTTGCCTGAATCATTAGAATGTGTAGTGCCTTATGCATAGGTGTGTGGTGTAAATTATTTTTTTTCAATATATTATATCCAAAAAATCCAAAAATATTTTCTTTTTTGAGATTTGACTATGCATTTTTTACCCCCAAAATCTAGTTTATATGTATTGACATGATTACGGGGACATTTTTTTACGAAGATGGAAACTTCCACTGAACCTGAGGTATGTGTTCCAAAACTGGCATATAGGGATAGGTTTTTCCCTGCATTTATCATTTTTTCATTATTAACCATCCATACTACCAACACCATGCCTTAGGTTTGATCCCCACCAGTTCTAACATTAGCCACTCATTTTTCACGTTGTAACTGGTTCGATAGTGCCTACCCTTCATGGGTTCCCTATTTAGCACCTATATTTCCATTTGGTTCCCATGATGCATTTTTTTGTAGGCCCATGAGCCCTCATTTATCCCCTCCATGACTTGAATTTGAGCCTCATTTTTCTCTTTTCATCTATATTCTTGCTACATCCCATGGGGGTTCTCAAAATGGTATTTTGCTTAATGGCAGCATATGCATCTTTTTCCTACATCATGCCGTCCACTCTTGTGTTGTTTTTTTCATTAATCTCACTTACGACTATTGCAATAGATTTGACCATATGCCTCTTGCATTATTTGGCCTTTGTTGCAAATCCACCTACCCAGGGAGAGAACAAATGCTAAGAGTGGATATCACATTCTAGTAACATTTTCATTCATTTTTCTTAGGATGGTTGTGTGTGCTTAGAACATAGGAGAATGTTGTTAAGCCACTCATTCTCTCCCACCGAGTATAATTCTATCTCTTTTTTAGACCCATAAAAAGACATGAAAAATGAACATACTGATCTTACTTGCATTATTATTTCATGTTCATTAAACCATGAAGGAGACCTATCATACTTCTATTCCTCTTTTGCACTCGTTAAACCATGAAAGAGGCAAAAAAACAAAAAAAATAAAAAAAAGAGGGGTTTTTTTCACTATTGTTCTATTCTCAAAATGGTAGCATCAGCCGAGTCACCCTTGAACATGGCACCTGTTTGAGTCATCATAATAAAATTGGGTTTTAGCTTGCCTATGATCCATCCCAGTAATATGAGTCAGTGATACTCCTTTGGATGGTTACTCTTCCAGTCACTATGGAAAGTGCTTCACTGCATCCTGTGTTGTTGCACTATATTCATCCAACTCTTATGCCTTGTTTCCAAGTCACCATTGTGTCATGTTATCTGTTCAAGGGAAGTTTAAGCTCGAGTCAACCATCTGCTATTTTCTTGAATTTCTGAGTTGGACATCGTTGCATCCATTTTACTTAGTGATTCTCTCTCTTCACATCATCTCTCGATGTATATTTCATGTTGATTGATGGAGGATACATCAACGCCCTCCTTTGAAATATATCCTCCTATCAACTTCAACGAATTATCTAGGAGAGGGATCTAGAAAATATATAGTACATTGGAGCTTTCAATCCTCAGTGGTAGGCCTCATCATGATCTATAATGGGTTTACATCATTGAATCTTGATCGATTGATTCTATGAGTGTTCGACAACAGTTCATCTATTCAAACTAGATAGATTGTACTAGGTACCATGGGTTCCATCTTCATAATTGGTGGGTCCCCTTGTGTCTGTTAATGATATACATCAATGACTATTAATAAGGAAGCTTCTACCATGTTCAACATCAACTCATCTATTCACATGTTGTATATTCATTCCATCGAGGTTTGGGATGAAGACCTTGGTTTGGGGTCATATCATTCCTTTGCAACATTCCCTCCCGAGTTGAGATGGAGTATATCACTTGTATATGAGTACTTTGAATACTTCGAGGGAACTCTTGTTAGTGCTTGATGTCTTCCTGATATCTACATGTTGTGTCATATATTCATATTGTAACTGTTGGTGTCTATAGTTATGTTCATGACATAGATCCATATTGTATTTTCTCATGGCTACGGTCGTATTGATTACATGGATCCACTTTGTATTATTTTGTGGCCATGGTCTATCATTTCACATCATGGATATGGATTGTATTGTTTGGAATCCATGCTCATTCAGAGTCTGAGTATTTATACCTAGGGGATGGTGTATTTATGATCTCATACTTGGTGTTTGATTGGAAGAATTCTTTGGCTTTCGAACCACCTTTTATATTACCTCACACTGCCTTATATGAACGCTATTTTATTGTAATGTGTTTTGATGTAACACCCATCCACAGGATGCTAAGCAATTAACAATTTTTTTTTTAACACTTGCACATTAACAACTTTGTTTTAGCATTATTTCATTGATTTTTATTTACACATTTCTTCTAC
>JZKD02S0222552.1:2004985-2027669 GCA_000966675.3 Picea glauca
TCAATGTCTAACAAAGTCTAACTGACTCCAAACAAATGCTAAACTTTGAACTATCAAGATTGGTTAAACAACAATGTTCTAACTACCTAAGGTCAAAATATGGGGCATTACATTTGACCATCCATTCCTTTCATGAGAGAACACACTAGGGGGGATATGTTATAGCCTTAATTTCCACCCTATAGGCCAGAAGGGAATCTAGAAGAGGATGTAAAACAAAAATGCATTTTTTTCCTCAAATTTGATCCCTTTTTGGAGATCATTGTTGGACACATATTGGAGAACAAGCGATGAACCTCACATGATAGAAGTGTTCAACAAGCGATGACCCATGAAACTTCAAGATTTAAGGAATTATGAGGATATGAGAAAGGGATGAGTTGTAACTTCGTGGTTTGGGCCTAGGAACTCGTTACATTCAAGTCTCTAGTGATATCTAGAGGATCTAGAATATTTTCCAAGCCTCACCCAAATAACTATATAACAAAGAGCAGTCTTGGGAAAATGAGGGAGGAATCAAAAGTATTGTTATATTGCCCATTTTCATAGGTGCGTTTCCTATCCATCACAACTAGAATTTAGATATCCTATCCCGACCAATAATATGAAGGGAGAAGCAAGGATAAAGGAGTCAAGGGAGACTGACATGATCACTAAGGCATGTTTGATGTAAGTTCTCTAGGATAATCTAATAGATCATTGGTTTTCCTCCATATCATTTGTGTTCAATTCACAAATGTTTATATATGATTCATTCTATTATATATTTAGAATAAAATTAGATCTAGGATTCTAATCCCAAGTAGAGAGGTAGAGAGGTATTTATTGTCTTTTGTGTGTAGGAAGCAGGTTGTGGAGCTTAGAGTTGGAGTTTTAGGTCTGCAACAACCATGATATATGAAGGAAAACCTATAGATAAAGGTAATCAATCTCCACAACTCCTTAGGTTTGAGATGAATCCATTTGTTTGAATTTCGATATAAGGAAACCATAGAAGTCTAAACATTGTTCTATCTAGGATCACTAGGCTAGTCCTAGGGAGATTTTGTTGTATATTCAGTGGGATCCTTGTGATATTTTATCCCATAACACTCATGTAACTACTTCTTTCTCTCTAAAATTCCAAGATTGGTAAATACATTATAATATAAATACTTATCCCCTTTTCCCCCATATTTCATGGAATCATAGCCCCCTATAACTCTTTTCCTTGTCTGTCTTGCATCCAACAATGCATTTTATTATTTTCAATATTCAAGGTATTACATTTCCTAGGCACCCTGGCCTCTTTTAATTGTTCAGGAACTTCAACCTTTAAACAAATAAAAAAACTACATTATTTAATACGGGGACTCAAAACCAGGGTATTGCATTCCCCTCCCACTTATTTTGACATTGTCCTTAGTGCATATACAAAACATAAATCAAAATTTCATAATTATTCAAAAATTTGTGGGTACTTTGCTCGCATGGCATCTTCATGCTCCCAAGTAGCATCTTCAGGACCGTAGCAGGTCCACTAAACTTTTACCATTTCTATAACTTGATTTTGACGCATTTTGACGTTTCTTTCCAATATGTGCACCGAATGGACCTAAACGTCTCCTTATGGCTTCACCTGAATCAAATTCCAGTCATTAACATGGTTAGGATCACGTACACACTTTTTCAACAAAGAGACATTAAATACATTATGCACATGCATGGATGCGAGAAATGTAAGCATGTATGCAACTCACCCTATTTTGTCTAATATCTCAAATGGACCACATAATTGACTGCTAGCTTTGTACATCTACCCAACTTCAATGAGATCTTGTTGGGATTCACTTTCAAATGCATATTCTCTCCCACTTTAAATTATCTATCTATCACGTTCTTATTTGCATAGCTATTTTGTCTATCTTGTGTGTCCTTCAAATTCTGTTTAATTTTAACCATGTAGTCTTCCATATCCTTGAGCAAATCTGGCCCAAGTACTTCTTTGTCTGTCAGGTTGTCCCATCTTACTAGAGTATTGCATTTTCTTCCATACAAAGCTTCAAATGGATTGATCTTCAATGAATCTTGATACCCATTATTATAGACAAACTCAACCAAATGCAAGTAATATTCCCACTTATATGGCTTATCCATCACATACATTCTCAACATTTCTACAATCACTTGGTTGAATCTCTTTGTATTCCTGTCTGACTGTGGATGATATGTTGTACTAAAATTCATATTTGTACAAAATCCATTAAATAATCCCCTCCAAAAAATTGAAGTAAAATTTGTGTCTTTGTCTGAAAAAATTGCCTTAAGTATTCCATGCAACCGATCAATTTCCATCACGTAAATTTATGCAGTATTAGTTTCGGTATGATTCATATTTATAGGCACAATGAGAAACCTTTGTCAATTTAACAACCACTACCATTATTGAATCATGTTACCCTGTTGTTCTGGGAAACGTAGAAATAAAATCAATGGTTACCACTTCCCATTTATGCTCTGTAATTGGTAATGGTTATAACAAACATGTTGTGTGTCGAATCTCATCTTTCACACTCTAACATTCCATATATCTGGTAATATATTCAACAACGTCCTACTTCATCCTAAGCCAAAATAATTGGATTCTTACTACTGCAATTGTTTTCTGGTAGCCTATATGTCTGACATATTGAACATTATGCATTTCATTTAGTACCAAATTCCTAAGTTCTCTAGAACTAGGAACATAAATTCTATTCTTATGCATAATTAATCCATCTTCCTTAATCTCATACTCTTTAATTTCATGCTATATATTTTACTGGTGAAAACTTTCCTTTACATGTAGGTAACATTGATATGAAATAGTAGTATCCAAAATTCCTCTCTTCAAATATGACTAGTGCATACTAATGGTTGTAGCATACATGAGATGTATCTGTAATGGCCCCGCCGTTATGACAACAAGCGACAACATTAGGTTAAAAAAAAAATCATTAGGAAGGTAATGATAATAATACAATCACAACAACTCAACCTGACGACATCATAATGAAGGATGACACAAGTAAGATATACATGAAAAACCTAGCATATTATTACATCAAGAAGCTTGAAGAAATTACAAACATTACTCAGATAAAGAATATAAACAACTACGCTAATTAACATCATCAAAAATTATCAAGGCGCAAAAGCATCTAATAAACCAACATATGTAACATAAACTTCCATGGTGAGCGAGAAATAAAATATCCACAATCATGCGTTACAATACATTTTTCATGGCACAAGAAGTAAATAATCGTCAGATAATCATTATATTGACCCCTTCAATGCGCGCAAGAAAAGAAGTCTAAATCTTATTAAATACTTCTTTAAATACCTTAAATTTTCAATGCACAAGAGACAACTGAGTTTAAAAACCATCATTCAAACAACTAATTAAACAAAAACTTAACATCTAAAAACTATCATTCTATTCATTGCTTCCATTGCGTAAGAAGTCCAAATATTCAACTGTCATACTTTATGTGATATCTATCAGTGCAAGCACTCTAATCAATCAACTAAACAAGACTTAGGGTAACTACATTTAATACTTTTTAATTGTGCAACGGTCTAGATAGATTTCTTGTTTTCTTATGTGGTATTTCTTTATGTGTTTTTTTTTAATTGCGCAACAGTCTAGATGTATTTCATTAACAATTTTACCATCATAAAGACTATATCAAAGCACATAATAACCAACCAAAAATCTAATATTAAAATATATTAAAATCTTCAAAGTAACATTTATACCTCTCCATTCAAAAAGGGTTTTATTAATCAAATAAAATCAACAACACTTTTCTTAACTTCTCCAATTTAATATTAAAACAAAAAGAAACCATAAACCTTAAATTGTAATATTTTCTATCTAATTTATAATAAAACAAGGGTTGGATGGCAACACAGTCCCTGCCCAGTTAGTTGGGAAATACATGTTGAACAATGAAACTTAATATAACTAAATGCACAAGTAATGCATAGTTTTTGTCAAAATATAATAATTGAAGGTTGTTTGTTATTCAAAATTTATAATGAACCGTAAACTGAATGGATCTATAATATTCATAAATATATTATAAATATAATAAAAATATATATATTAGATAATAAATATAATAATGCATAATAATAAATACATAGTACAACTTTTCATATTTAGATGTGGTGATTGGTGAAATTCATTGATGATGTAATTAATTCTACATATTGAAAGATGTAAAGGGATAAATAACACTTCAATTCTATCAACCAATTAGAAATGAGAAACACAAATATTTTTATCATATCCAAAAACAAATATTTGTTTTCCTATGTTAAACATTACATTGCATACACAAATTTATGGTAAAAGGTAAATTAATGTCACATCAAAAGAAAACTCATTGTTATAGTCCCATGGCAGAGACTAATAAAACTAGACTAATCAAAATATGAAGATTTCCATTCTTTACTCAAAGAATAATCTTTCCTTACCTTCTATTTTTAAAATACACAACCCCTTATAAATGCCTTATAACATTTATGAAGAATAAAAATATCTTCTAAATAAAAAATTATCATTCATAATCAACATACATAGATTACATTAATATTATAATATTTTAATTCATTATGACATTATGTACATAAAGTAGAGTAAGGATAAAATTGGCAGAACCTTTTCCTCCTAATCACACAATTCACTTTTAAACACATTTTCAAACATGTATGATAAAATATAAGAAACTTGGAATGCCACATATAATAGTATCCAACAAGTTAGGAAATAACAATCAACTATCATGTCAATTCAACATTATTTCAATTTAATATAAACTCATTTACTTAACACACTTACTTAAGAACGCTCTCTAAAATATCCAAGTCTTAACTTAATAGTAAATCCAAATTGATATAACTTAATTACTTAAACATACTTACTTAAAACCCTCTCTACAATAAATAAGTCTTGCATTAATAAAAGCAATGAACCTGTCATTAAAGGCCGAGCGTGAGCATGAAGGATCTGAGTACAAAGCAAGGAAAAACTCGGAATCTGAGCATGAGCATTAAGATATGAATACAACAAGGAAAATGTTAGAATATGAGCGTGAAAATTAATCTTTGAATACAAACGAGGAAAAAGTCAGAATCTGAGCATGAGCATCAATCTCTAAATACAACAAGGAAAATGTCAGAATCTGAGCATGAGCATTAAACAATGAATACAAACAAGGAAAATGTCAGAATCTGAATGTGAGCATTAAGATCTGAATACAAAAAGGAAATGTCAGAATCTGAGAGTGAGCATTAAGCTCTGAATACAAACAAGGAAAATGTTAGAATCTGAGCGCCAAGGTTGGTTAGATAAACTAGTAGAGGATACCTAGGCGACCCCCAACGAGTGGACTGTTGAGGTGGACCAAAAACAAAGGGCCTGAGTTTTAAGGACATAATGAGAGTAATTCTTGTCCGTTATCTCTCTGTGCTTATGCATGGCGTCCGCAGGATTCAACTGGGTAAGCAAAAATTTTAATGGAGCGCCAGCCTCTTTAAAAAAATGGAAACACGATGGTGGAAGGGGTAGTACAACATATTTAAGACAATGATGATGGGGAAATAGGAGATGCGTCAGGCGTTGAGAAGACGTAGATGAAAAAATTTCAACTTTAAAAAGATTGCAACTGCGTAGAGGGTTTATGCTTGGAAAGGATTAGGAGCGGTGAACACATGGATTTAACACTGCGTTCTCCTTTAAATCTCCCAAGCACACACAAGGGGAAACAAATTCTATACACACCCAGATTCTTAATATATGAACACTGCACCATGGGTTAGCATACTCTTCCACAGGCGAGGATCCTACCGTATTACAAAGCACTAGTGACGAATGGCAATGATATGACCCAAGTACCTGCTGGAAGAATGATCGTTAAGAACTTTGATAATGCTAGCTAAAGGGAAGGTAGTAATGGTCCCCACCTCTATAGATGAATTCTACGGAGGACAAATAGCCAGGACGCTAAGGGATCTAAGGTAAAACGAAGTAATGGAGAGTTGTGCCAAGGTTATGGGCACGTTAAAAATCTATGTAAAGGAGAAAGGAGAGCACGCAAGGTTCTGTGCACCCAATCTGAGTGTAAATCAAGTAAAGGAAAAAAGTGCATAAAAACAACACTCAAGACAGAGGACCAACGTCCAAACCAAGCAACCAAGGAAAAAAACCAGTTGTGCTTAAGGTAGAATAACCAAATGAATAGGTAGGTTCTCCAACAGGAAGGATATTCCAGTTAATATAGAGGATGCTATGGAGTTAAATGATGGAATGATAAAGTTATAGAAGTGAATATGGGCAGATCTTCAAGTTCACTCACATTTACTTCGAATTTAAAAAAAATCACACACTTTAAAAGGAAGCGTATTATTCTTACTCCATTTCAACAAGAAGCAAGTGCGCTAAAACTCTAAACATACATGATAACTATTTTCAGCAAGAAGGAAGTGCACTGCATAAACTAATCACACATAATATCCCCTTTTACCATTATTATACCAATTCATCATCGAGAATCTTGCCAAATGAAGCCAGAGATACAATACCGATACAACAAATTGTAAACGAAATACATAAAATCAAAATTTGCAACTACAACTCTCAACAAATACCGTGATCATAGGCGCAGAGTCCGAAGTGGCTATCCTGTGCTTTTTCTCCATCCAAATCTTGCTTGCTAACTGTTGAGAACTCACTAGTACCTCCTAGCCAATGCTAGGGGTACTCTTCTTCCCCCTAAGCCCCCCGAGTCGCAAAGGGGCCACACACACAAACCAGAGAAAGCTAGCTCCTAGCTCACCTCGCAAGGTCGAGATACCACTCTCTATTTGAGTTGGGTAGCCCAACTCCCGCAAGAAAAATTAGTGAAGAGTAAAATCCGACAGCATAACCTTACGCATACGAGACGTGATCCATTCTCCTTCTCCAGCATTTCTTTTATAGAGTTATCTTAGTGACTAGTTTCCCAAATTCACATTAATTTCCTTTTATTAAAATTTTATTAGGAATATTCTCCCCCGTACACTTGTCACTTGATCCCTTAGTTGCACTAGAAATTAATCAATTAATTTAATTTATTTTTCCTATTTCCCTCACCCACCTAAAAGCGTTCCTAAAAATGCTCATCGATGTCCCTTTATTCCCTTACATTCTCTTAATGACTGACACATTTCTTAAATCGTAGTTGAGTTTGAAATTAGAAGGTTCTCTATACTAGATTCTTTTCTATGTTCCACATTCCTTTTGTATTTAAGTTTCCACTTTTTTGTCTAAGTTATAAATTAGAAAGTTTTGTACTTAACCAATAGTTAATCTTTTAAACAATTTAATCCTCCATTAATTTTTAAATTTAATTTTCACCCCCATTTTCTTCATTCCCCCCTTTATTACTTGCTTAATTAAATTTTAGTTCTCATGACCTACTTAGACCTAGGATTTAGGTTCAACTAGGCTCATAAAAAAAAATTGTCTTTAAGGGAAATTTTATAATTTTTAAGCTTTACTCATGCAACATTTATTTTAAGGATAATCGGGTCAAAATGGGATATTGTTTTATAGGTACCTAGGTTCATTGACTCACCATTTTTAAAACCACGAAGTTCCCTTCAACACGCACTACATGCTCCAAGGGTGCCACTTACCTGCATTCATGTTTCATTTATGCGACATGCCCTTCAAGACACATTGCGTGCTCCAAGAATGCCACTCGCCTTTTGGCTGATTTTGGTAGACGTGAAACGCTTGGAGTAAATACTCTGTTAGGTGACCTTGTGGAAGACAAAGGGCCTCTAAGGAATAAGGACACTAGCTTATTACGCACCCCTTAGAATCATTGTGAGAGACTCTCATAGTCTTCACTCATGACATCGTGGATATCTCAAACTAGGTAATCATTAACCTACAGTTTGATCCACAACATGCATGCTAGTAGGCGTTGTTAGGGATGCTTCCACACCTCTCCCTCAATATCTCTAGTTGTCGTGCGTGACTCCTTTACTCCAAATGTGAGTCTAGTTAGAAAGTTATCGTCAGCCTGCATCCATCAACGAAACATGTCAGGGATCCAAAATCAATATCATAATATACCAGTCATATGTCACATATGTAATATAAAAAACACTCAAACCATTAAAGTCCACTCCCTGACTTGATCCAGATTCCAAGGAAGTACATCGATGCTATCGACATCCTCAATAGGTCCAGAGTCCTACACACTCAAGGAAAACTAGTCAATATCACATGTTGATACAAATATAATAAAATACATATCATCACATCACAACATCATCAAAATCCATAAGAGAAACAATCAATCATATAATGATCTGGATCACTCACACGCAAGTTTACTCAAAGAATAAGTCCAATAAGGTGTGCATAAGAATGGGATGTTACAGTATCCTTCTGCTGAGTGCATCGACAACTTTATTTTATTTTCCTTTGATATGCTTGATGTCAAAGTTATACTCACTTAAAAATTCCATCCATCTTGTATTCCTGCAATTCAAAGTTGGCTATTCAAAAAGATATTTCAGACCACTATGGTATGTCCTTAGTTCAAATCTCTTTCCTATGAGATAATGCATCCACATATTCAATGTGTGAACTATGGAAACATGCTCCAAATCATGTGTGTCATAATCACTCTCATGTTCTTTAAGGTTTTTGGACTCATAACTAATGGAATTTTCATTTTGATTGAAGACTCCACCAATTCATTTTTTGCATGCATCTGTACATACCACAAAATTATCATTTGGGTCAACAATATTTAAAATAAGTGCACTAGTAAGTAATTCCTTTAACAAATTAAATTTCTCTTCACACTTTGTTGTCCATTCAAACTTAATTTTCTTCTTTTGAAAATAAGTGATGGGATGAACAATATTGGAGAATCCTTTTATAAATCTCATGTAATGTCTGGCTAATCCCATAAAAGATATGAGTTATGAAACATTTCTTGGTGCTGGCCATCCTATGATGGCTTCTATATTTCCAGGATCTACTTCTATACCTTCTTCTAAAATAATGTGTCTCAAATAATATAGTTGTTCTTGGTAAAAAGAAAACTTGATTAACTTGGAATACAATTAATGTTTCCTTAGTACTTTCAACACCAACCTCAAGTGATGTTCATCCTCTTCCTCTGACTTAGAATAAATGAGTATGTCATCCAAGAACACAATTACAAATTATCCAGATAATTTCTGAATATGTCATTCATTAAGCACATAAAGACAATTGTTGCATTGGTCAGTCCAAATGGCACCGCTGAAAATTCATAATGTCAATAGTTGGTTCTAAAGACTATATTATTAATGTCTTATTCTCTGATTCTTACCTGATAGTATCCTGATCTCAAGTATATATTTGAAATATATTTTCTGTTCTTAGCTGATCAAAGAGGTCATCAATTCTGGGTAGAGGGTATTTGTTCTTCACAATGGCTTTATTAAGTTGTCTAAATTCAATATACAGTCTCAATGTTCCATCCTTATTTTTAACAAAGAGTTCTGGTGCTCCCCAAGGTGAAACACTCAACAGTATGTACCCTTTGTTCAACTACATTTGTAATTATTTTAGTTCTCATGTACTCATTATGTAAGGATTTTTTTATACCAGGGAAACTCTTGATACTAAATCAATAGAGAAATCTATATCCTTCTTTCGTTATAATCCTAGTATTTCTTGGAATACATCTTCAAACTCTTGCAATACTGAAAAATATTCAAGGCTAGGAAAATTTGTCATTTTTGTATCCTCCACATGAGTTTCGTACAATTGAAAACCTTTTCTAAAACATCTCTTTAGCTGTAAGGCTACAATTTCTCTTATATAAATGGGTCTTTGAATTCCTTTCATAGTGCTTTGTTTTCCTTCTTCATCAAGGCATGTTATGACAATCTAGGACAACATGATATTGGTCCAACCAATATATTCCAATTAATATATCATAAGGTCCTAATGGGATTATATTCATATCAACATTAGTACTCATTCAATTCAGATTTATTGGACAACCTTTAACAATATTATTGATCCTTCTCTTGGTTCTAATGGCTAGCTAAACCAAATTTGATTTTTCAAGATAACTTTTCTCCAAATGTAATCCAACCACTACTTTAGAATCAATGTAACAATGTCTTTCTCATGAATCAATTAAAATAACAACACAATGATATATGATCTTACCTTCCACTTCTGCCATATTGGATTGGTATTATGCTTGTCGATCTTCTAAGGCTGCATATATTCTTGGAATACTTCTACCCATGCCTTCTACTATTGTAGCCTCTTGGATGTTGTGCATCATCTTAATTTTGTTTTGTGATTTTATTTTCATCCCCAACATTTGATTGGTCCAGTATTCATTTTTTTCCTAAGGAGTCTTCTCTCTTAGACTCATTCTTACAATACTGATCTTGCTTATTTTTGTTAGGACCGTTCTGTTGAAAGGAGATTTGAATCCCTTCCTTCTCTGGTCATATTTCTCTTTCTTCTTATCCTTCCAATATTTATTTAAGGATTCTCTTCCCTTTCCTTGTTTATATAGGTACCTATCCTTCCTTATGTTCTCTGTCAAAGTTATAGGATTTGTCAGTGTTTCATGGAAACCTGCACAGGAGACCTAGCTAAAGCATACACAAACAAATCTTATCAAGAAAATGAAGAGGGATACAATATGAAGAATGAAAATCAATGTATATTATGATCTAATAAATGAGTGAGTGATCTTCATTCATATAGGCAATGAAATCCTATAATTAGGAATGCATGCATAATAGTGATGGTATAAAATTAGAAAGTCTAAAATAGAACAAGTTAGTTAACTCCCATTGAACTAGTGTTACTCCCACTGAACTGGTGTGCCGAAAATAGAAATTTCTCCAACACCCCCCCTGAACATCACTATGGAGTAAAAAAATGAGTCCTAGATATTAGGCCATATTAGGTACTCATGTATAATGAAACTAATGGACACTGAATAAAAGTGAGGAACGAGGGAAAACCAAGTGGGAACAAAACCCCCCCTCAAAAGATAATGTATCAAAAGAAGAAAATGGTAGTTGCTAGGCAACTGTGTTATTCACTACAAGACGATCTCACAAAGTTTGAAACTTCTGCTCACTGAAAGTATTCATGGAGATGTAGAAATATTTATAGATCTGATGAAGTCCTTTGGCAGCATGTCTAGCCTTGTACCTCTTGATCACGTCGACCTATCTGCACCTGGAAATATTCCTTTCTGGTGGAAGTGGAACCAAATGCCAAGTCTGATTCTCTAGGAGAGATTCATGCTCCTCTTGCATGGATTCTTTCCATAATGGATTTCCCACAACCTTATTGTAGGTTTGTAGATTAGTATATTGAACCATATAGAAATGCATGGGAATCATAGGTTCTGATGATGAAAGTACATGAGAAGGCTCCTCATGCTGAGATCGATTCCTCCTCAAATCCAATGGATTCCCTGCATGGATACTTGTTGCATGAAGTGTGAACTGTGCCTTCTTGGGCATCTGCTGAAGCTTCAGAACTGGCTTCTTATATGGTTGTACTATCTTCTTATTTCCATGTATAGAATCTAAGTGTATGGAATCATCTCTGATGTCTGAAATTGATGGAAGCACAAGAGTATATCCATGTTTCACTAGAGGTGCATGCAACGTTCTCTCCTTATGTGTAAGTAGAATAGAGGATTCATCGTCAGAAAAATTAGTGAATTTCTACAACCTTGACTTGTGATCCACCTCACCAATTGAAATGATGGAATTGTCATGCATATCAATTACTGAAACAAAATCTTATGTAAATTCAACCCTTTTACCTTTCTGAGTGATCTGATAAACTGAGAGAAGATTCGTAGAAATATTTGGAACATGTAAAACATTCTAAAAACTACCATTATGGATTTCCACTATCCCTTCTTCTGCTATTGCTACTGGAGTATCATCCCACATGATAATAGAAAGACTTGAGCATGGACTCAAAGAAGATAAAAATTCCTCTTTCGTTTCTATATGATGCGATGCACCACAATCTATAATCCATGAATTAGATCGATTTATTTCTTCATAAGATAGATTTATTTCTTCATGTATGTGGATTCTTCATAATTCAGTTTATTGCAGTAAGTGCACTGATTTCCCTTCTTCTTCTTCTTCGAATCTAAAGAGTCTTTGGAACCTGAAGAATCATTAAAGGGTTTGGAATATCCCTCATTCTCGTTATGTTTCTCCTTCCCATTTTGTTTGGATGATCCTTTTCCATCCTTCATGGTGAGTGCATATGAATTGGGATCCTTGATGAGGCCCATCTGTATGGTTTTTTTCTTCTCTTGTGTGAGAGACTCAATGAATTGAGCCATCATAGGATTTTTCCAATTTGTTCCAAAAATACATCTTCCGGAATGGAAATTGGAGACATATACACCATATTCTGGTCCTAGCTTCACCAAGATTGTTAGAATAAGTTGTTTCTCTTGTGTAGACTTGTCAATACCACATTCACCCAAGCTCAAGATCAAATATTTAAATTTAGTAAAGAAATCTTGTATATTATCAAAAAAATTAGGGTCTAAGGTATTCAACTCTACCTCAAGCATATGACCTCGCATCTCATCCTTCTTTCCAAAGAGTCCTTCCAAGGTGGTCTACATTTGTTTTAGAGTCTTTCATGTGGCTACATGAAACCATAGATCAATGGATATTAACTCAAGAAGTAATCTTGTGGCCTCATCCTTACGGTTTTCCCATTTGGTCTTCTTAAACGTTGATGTAGGTTTTGTTTCTGTTGCCATCGTCAAATTATACATTCCTTTTCTTTTGAGTTGGAATTCAGCCTTCGTATTCCATTCAAAATAGTTGTGCAGTGTGAGTATTATCACCATACTTGATTGAATAAGTTGCATCGCCTCCATCCTACTATTGATTCTGAAAAGATCCTGAAACCCCAGATCGTGGATTCCAAGATATTATAGATGGTTCTATGGAAACTATAGATATGATAAAAGAGATATATATCCTAAAATATGATGTGGGTTTTGTATATTTTTGGTGAGCATTATCATCCCTATGTTATACATCTTTGGTAAAAATTTCAGCCTGACCCAGATCACAAATTTTGAGATATGGGTATTTCATTGTAGAAACCCAATTTTCTGGAGGGTTGTTGAATCGTCGCACCCTGGAGAAGTTCCAAGTGTGATGATGTTGAATCTTCCCACCCTAGTGAAGGACACAGTGAAAAAATTGTGAAAAACTAAATCGTTGCACCCCAGATGAAGAACACAATGAGACAATGTCGCACCTTGGTTGTGTATAGGCTTCGATGATGCCTGGAAAAATAAAGTTTCTTAATTCTAAGTGTGAATGTCGCACCCTTCGATAGGGATAGGATGTGATGATTCCAATCATTGCAGCTTTCGATAGGGATAGGTCGCGACGATTGCAGAAACTAGGTTTACTCAAATCCTCTCTTTCTCTTATCTAGCTTGTCTAGTTTTCTCCAAGCATCTCGGCTCTAATACCATGTCATTGTTTCATGGAAACCTACACAGGAGACCTAGCTAAAGCATACACAAACAAATCTTATCAAGAAAATGAAGAGATATACAATATGAAGAATGAGAATCAATGTATATTATGATATAATCAATGAGTGAGTGATCTTCACTCATATAGGCAATGACATCATATAACTAGGAATGCATGCATAATAATTATGGTATAAAATTAGAAGGTATAAAATTAGAAAGTATAAAATAGAACTAGTGAGTTAACTCCCATTGAACTAGTGTGCCAAAAATATAAATTTCTCCAACAGGATCATCATATTGAATCTTCTCTTTATAAAATGATGTCAGTCCATGCAATAAAATTTGTATCTTAACCTTGTCATCCTTTATAAACCATATATACTTTAGCAATCCCAATAACATATTTTCATATTCTACCATGCTCATGCTTCCCAACTTGAGTTCAAAGAACTCTTTCATTTTATTGTCATAGAAGTTCTCTGAAAGATACTCCTTATGAAAATATCTCTTGAAATTCTTCTAAGTGATCCTTATCTCATCAATGTGTTCAACTTCCTTCAGTTGATCCCACCACATAATAGCTTTTCCATGCAAGTGGTATGTGGAAATTCAGGATTCTAGGTTAGATGAGTAGTTTTGCAATTGAAAATACTTCATGATTCCTAGAAAGCACACTTTAGCATAATCCTCCCTTTATATTTCAACATCAAAGGATGGTGGCTTAAGTTTTCTCAACTCTACTTACAAACTATCCAATTCATGCCTTATTCTTTGGTGCCTAACATGCGATACTTATGGACTTCTCATGGAGTCTTCAGATGCATAAAATTTCTTTGATGAATAAGGAGGTGAGTGATGTCTATGAATTCTGCTATCACTTCTTGAATGATCAACTCTTTTGTAGTTATCTCTTCTTTCATGATTCCTTGCTTCTTCCTCTTGTCTTGAGTCTCATCCATTCCTTTCCTACTTATGCAACTGATTTAGGCTTTGCATCATTTGAGAATTTATTTGATTTTGTTCTCTCATAATATACACATTGTCTTCTTTGTAACTATGCACTTATATTCTCAAGCTTGTCATAGTCTCTATTAATGTTTCTTATTCCCCTCCGCTCCTGTTCCCATTTGATTATGTCTCTGCATTACCAAAACCAATATTTTAAACTTTGTATTCTTTCTCATGATCGAAGGCTACCTCTCCTTCATCCATGTCCCAAATCTACATTCTCATCTTGAATTGATATGTTTATATCCCTTAATTATGCAAAATGTGCAAGCAACTATTTTTTTTTAGAATTTTTCATATCATAGAAATTTGTCAATTAATTTTACATGTCCTTTTTCTACTTAATTCAAGAATAATTATATCATACTTCTCCCAATTCCAAAAATTCCAAGTTACTCTTCTTTGAACCATGTTTTCAATGACTATTCTCTCGCTCAATTCAGAGTCTTGAGCAAAAAGTTATTGATGGAAAAGGAAACAAAGGAATATCAATTAGAAAATGAAACATAGTTTCAATCTTTAGCAATTGTTTGATCATTCCTTGATATTTAATATTGATCACGAGTCTAGTTATCTTCAGATTAGATCATAATCGACAATATTCTTACTGGCCACCTCAATATGCAACACATATTTGACAAATGGAAGTCATCCAATCTGGACCTCATATTAATCTCGACCGTTGATCCCATTTTCACATATATTGAACCTTCATCTCAAAACCACCATCTGATCAGATATCTAATTAGAATCAATTGTCGATTTTTTATCTTAATGGTTTCACTGTGTGTCTAAGGCATATCTTATCATACCTATGGGACCTCTAGAATTCACCCTCGCATTATGTCGCACTCACTTTGCACCCATACTTAGAAATGTTTCTAAGTATTTCACAGTTGAACTTCGAGACATCATGAGTCACTAGATCTCACACCCTATAGGTTGTTCTATTTGTGAAAAGTGACCACTTGGGACATTAAATCTCTCACCCTCTAGTTCGCTCTATCTATGAAAAGTGGCAACGTCCTGGGTCATTCGATCAATTCTTGATACTTAGTCGATATTGGATATTTCATTGCGGCTCCATGGGGTATCTTCATTCTTATCTTATCCATGAACTCATCCCTCCGAACGATTGTTGATACTTAGTAGTCTATTTTCAATATTTCACCATGGTTTGCAGGTCTATGACATTTTCCCGATTCTTGTGACCTCATATGTCTAACCGATTCTCCATAGTCATTTCTTCATTCCTCACGATACTCCACGAAAAATCTCCATTCGACCAATCCCTTCTTGATACTTAGTCATTTCTTCGACATCTCACCGCAGGTCACAAGTATACAACACTTTCATTCAATATTTCATGATCTCATCCATCCAACCAATTCTCCATATGTAGTAAAGTTTTGAGATTTCATTGTGGGTCTGTGGGTTCGTTCTCATTTCTTCACATACTCTTGATTATCTACCACACTCACTATCTATGCGATGTCTTGATATTTAGGATTTTTTCAAGATCTCTTGTGCTGATGTTGGAAATGAGGTGGCTTTAGAGTGGACATATTCTTCATGACATGGTATTGATATGTGTCCTGACACATGACATCTGTAGAACTTCTTGTTACATCAGTTACATGGATTCCCTCTGATGTGACACTCATATGACTGGAAAAATGGTACCAATGAGGTTTCCATCAGGGTGTTGACATGGTTGAGATGACCTACCGAGTATTGATCCCTAATATTTGGATCTTATCCATTGATCTCAAGATATTTGTGGTCAATATTTAACCTGTTTTGGGTTCATAGTTCACAACAAAATTTACTGCCTTGTGTGGGGTTCCATACTCGTCTGTTCTCATTTAACTATGTAACTCCACCACTTTCTTTATAAATAATTTGTAGTTGTTTTCCTTTATATGTGTGTGTGTGTGTGTGTGTGTGTGTGTGTGTGTACATACATACATACATACATACATACATACATACATACATACATATATATATATATATATATATATATGAAGATACATATATATGTATATACATTGTATATATACATACATACATACATACATATATATATCGAATATCACCATTCACATTAATATGAGCAGTCAGGACCTTCGTTTCAATCTTAACACTTCTAAGATCTATAGTGAGATTCATCAAGCTTTCTGTCGGTCCACTCCCCTTAATCTTGTGCAACCCCAAGTATATTTCATGCATAGAAATATTTGTTCTTAATTCAAGGTAAAAAAATAGAGCTCTTTCATAAATTCACCAATGCAACATTTCCATTCCACTCAAAGACTCCTCAACACATAGGGGTATTCTCTACTTCCTCTATCTGTATCCATTCACAAGCTATATCCAACAAAATCCTCATGCAAGAACTTGTACTGTCTCATTGTCAAGTAATCAATTTCCAAATAAAGTATCGATCTTATAGCAAGCTCTTAAGGCCCAATGTTGTAACCTATAGCTCTGATACCAATCTATAACATACCCAACCACCAAAAATTTGGGTCGGGCTACTACAAATATCACCTCAAGAACTAAGTTTGAATTCTCATAGCATTTAACTAATAAAGAAGCATGAAATAAATGCAATAATCAATATTCCTACTAGAATTAAAAATAAAACTTAACCATGACATGCACAACAATAACCATCAATAAGGAATAGTAAAATACATATTTGAGAGATAATAATTAATATACAATGGAAATAAATATTCAAGCAAAGGAAACCATGACAGAGAGAAATTATATTAAACAAAACCAATCACCAAATGCCTATAGACCAAGGACATTCCACCCAACCTTAGAGATTATTGTTCCAAGTCTCAATAATAGGTCACCCCGATCCAATGATATGACTCCTTAAGGATAGGTTCTAGAGCGATAATCAGCTTCCCAAACCAATCAACACTCAAGGTTTCATAGGTTTCTCAACACACAAAAATCCAAAGTACACTATCTCTCTTCTCTCCAAAATATGCCACCCAAAGACAATGAACCCCCTTCTCTTTCATGTAGTCCCTTAGGATATCCACTTCTTTCCAGAGCTCCAGTGCATCTGGTTAAGAATCTCCATGTTGGGACTCTCAATATTTGCAGTTGTGAACAAGGTTTAGAACATGCCAATGCATCACATGCATACAAGCATTGGAGCACGGTTGATATACAATATTGATTACTACAACCAACAAAATATTGGGTTCTTTCCTTCGGTAGTTTGTCCCTATGTCGCAAACAAGAACAAAAATGAAAGAGGAATAATGAATGAGAAACAAATGGATGAAGAGTGAACAGTTTTTCTATTGAACAATGATGAACAATCATGAGGAATAACCCCCAAACTGCCCCCGTTAATGCTCCGTAAATTCCCAGAGGTTGTCAGGAGGTAGAAGAAATTTATTAGAGGTAATTTTATCCAACCACTTCGAAACTGGGATCTATCCCTGCCAGTTTCAAAGGGGGATCTCTCTATAAGATTTAGATATGTTTCATGTTTCAGATATTAGGCTAGTTAAATAAATGGGACTGTGTTGTTTTGTTTTATAAAATGGATGAAATATTGCTTACACATCCATTGGGCTATGGGGTGTTTGTTAATGTTTGAGATCTAAGAACAGATTTTATAAAGTCTCTTCACAGGGAAGGATAATGCCAATGTTGGATCCTTGAAAATTTAAAGTGATGGATAACAGAAATAGATGAGGTGATCAACTACAAAAAAGAAGCATTGACGAATTTCTTTATCAAAACATCAAAAGATAAACATTTAGATCTTTAAAATCCAGAAACAGAGTATACGGAGATAAATTATGCAACTTTAACTTCTTTTAAATGATCAGATATAGAAAACAAGATGATAATGAAGTAACATAAACCATTCAATGAAGAGGAGTAAACATCACCAACATAAAACACGTAGGAATCCCGTGAATCATCCCTTTTGTTACTGGTAGATCTCTTCAAAAATATTACAGTTTACAACTTGCTTGGTCATAAAGATCAACCCTCAATACTTCAAAGTTTGAAGTATTTATAAGAAAAATTACAATTGATACTGTCATTAATGATCAGGATGTGGTAGAATTCGAATCTAACTAACCAGATAACAAAATGAAGAATTGTAGGAACTGCTAATGATCTGTCAGATTTCTTTGAGTTGATTTCGAAAATGTTGTTGTTGAGTCATCAACTTGACTTTGACTGCTTCGTGTGTTGATTTGTACATCCAAATCATCTTCTATTCGATCATGTCGCACAGGTCATCCCATCTCTACTGACTAGGGATGTTGAATTTGTGAAGCCTTTGGTACACCTCATCCATCTCTGTGTACTTAGTGAAGGTGAGTTTGGTGATGAAAAGATACTTTATCTCTTGTTGAATACTCAGGTCTAATCTCAGAGTTTCCAAGAATGCTTTGCCTGTTATGCTGCCTTTTATGCCTATGAAATTGGACCCATCCTTTTCCACTGTGAGAATATTCTATTTTTAATTTGAGAGAGTAATCAATCTATTATTGATCACAAATAATCTTGGGAGACCTTTCTTCTGCAAAGATTTAGTCTTGCTGAAAAGCCTCTGTACCGCAACATCCATTGCCTGAACTCTCTCCTCAAGTTGTAGCATTAGTCCCCTCTTGGTCAAGACTCTCTTAACTTTAAGAATTGTTTCAATCTTGTCCTCAATTTGCAGGGCTTCCATCTCTTCTTTTGATTTTGAATTTAAGAATTTGATTATCTCATTGGCCTCTGTAGGAATTTCTCCCAGTTCTCCCTTTATCTTCTTGATGGCCTGTTTGGCTCTCTGCACTAGATCATGTTGTTCAAAATTTATTTGTATCATGGGCCAAATATCTATCATTGAATGACATATGTCCATCCAAATATTTTGTTTGGCCTCTAACAGAGTCTTAGCCATGACAGTTTCTTTCTGCAGCTGCTGTAGTTCCTGTTTGAGTTTGTCTGACTTATGCCTCTCAGTGTTGTAGCTGGCCTGGAATGTGGAATTCAAGTTTTGGAGGTTTTGAATCTATTTTTGCAGTTTTTTGTTTTCTTCCCCTTTTAGAGTCATGTCTTCCATTGCTTTAGAAAATTGGTCTGCTACATCTGGAGTTTTCATTGATGTTGCTGCTGGAATTTCCCCTATGGTAGTTGATGTTGTCATTTCAATACTAAATCCTGTGATCGGGACTGCATTCAATGGTATGATGACCATTGCTACATTATTCTCCTTCTCCTTAACCAGCTTGTCCAGCTCGGCTTCCATTTCTTTAATTTGAGCATTCTTCTCCATGATCAACTTCAACATCTCCTCTTTTTGACCTTTAGTCTCGGCCATCTCTTTATCCTGTGGGTCTTCAGTAGCAGGGATTTTTAATTGTTTCCCCAGAGAAGCTATGCCAGCATTCTTATTTTTTATTAGCTCTTTTGTGGCTTTGATATTGGCTAGATCATACCCAATTTTGAGCACCAGTTCTTCTAGGGACTTAATTTTGTTATCCTTTGCAAAAGATGACACCTTCTCCAACTTCAGTTGAGTCTGGACATTGTACAAAGAAACCTGTAGCTTTGTTGTGGTCATGGAGGTGTTTGTCGAGGTTGAGAAAATCATTTCTCCAGTCTTTCTATGTAAATCCATGTGATCATTCGGATGTACATCTGCAACTTGGAACTCAGACGTTTCCCTTTTATAATTAGAAATTGTTTTGGGCTTAGGTACCTGTGCCTGCAAGTAGGCCATGTGAATTTTCCCCTTCTCTGTATCAAAGGCGGATAGTAGTCTATGCTGAGTTGTGGATGTTGTTTCCAAAATTGATCATAGTTACTATTCGTCAACATATCATTTTTCTTCTTAATCATGTTATATTTCTAAAAAAGGTTCATCCTTGTAGCCTCTTATGTGGCCCTGGTCGTTAATTTTGTATCGCCCTCCTTCTTCGATGAGGAGGTGGACATCGTCAGATGGATTCCTGAGGAAAATGGAGAATGTTCCCCTTCGATGACTATAGTAGACTGAGTCTCTTCTCCACCAACCCTGTCAGGGGTATGACAGGTCTTGGACCTTTTTCTATAAACCTGGAAATCCTCTGTTGAGACTTCAGTGACTGAGGGAGATACATATTTCCTGGGTCTTTTCTCTACTGGTGCCTTAGGGGTATTAGTCTATGCAATGTTGGCATAAGGGGGTTGTTGTTCGGTATCTATTAAAGTGTTCTCTTCCCACTCTATCTGGTTCATGAACTTCTCGATCTCTGGTTTGGGAACATGAGCGTATGGAGAGATCTTATTCCTTATTTTGGTTTCTACAATGTCACCACAAGGATCATAATGCCATGGGAAAATTTTCTTGAACATCATCTCCAGTAACAACTTGTTTGCTTCATCTCCTGTCGCTCTAGTATTGCAGATGAAAGAACCTATTTGACCTTTAATCTTGAGCTGCTATTTCTTTTTAAAGGCCACAAAATTAATATCATCAGAGTTGATCATTTTTCTGATGTATTCTAGGGAAAATATCCTGAAGGAAGGAACTTTGGAAGCTTGTAGGGATCGAACTCACAACCATAGACTTTGATATTTGTGTGGTCTTGGTATAAATACCAATCCCTTGTTTTAGCAAGGTCTGATAGGTGTAGGTTCCTCTGAATCTCTTCATTTATTCTGGGCTCCTTCCACCCGCTTAAAATGCTTACCAATGGATGGTAAAATTGGTCGAAGAAATGCTTAAAACTGAACTCATATGATTTCCTCCTTACCAATGATGTCTAGGCTGTAACCAGCTATGGACTTCCTTCTTTGTCGAGCTTCTGTAGGAGAAAAGAAAACTTCTTTGACTGGAAAAATAGGAACATGTAGGATAGTATTGATGAATAATGGAACATTCCTTCAATGGGAAATTTGAAGAGGTTTTGAATGTTATCGGATAAAAATTGGCTGAATTTGAACTGGGTAGTTTCTTTCTCTTTGGTGGAGAAGATGGACATGAAACCCGAGATGAGTTCGTCCATCCACTCATTTGAATAATACCCGAGTAGACAACACAGAGAGGAAATTATTTGGTTACCTTTTGTTGAAAACACGGAGGAATGCTAAGGGGGACTTTTCTTGGGGAATTGGGTACTCTCAGGGAGGAACAGTTTGAAAATTTTTACTCTTTTGGGAAATGATAACTTTTGGTACATTTTGGTTAAAATTTCAATGGTGAAAGGGGAAAAGGATTCAAATCTGGGAACTTGCATCATCGGGTCAATGGCTTCAGGTGTAATGGTAAACATGGTCTCTCCAAATGATGAGACGATAGCTCTGTGACTGGAAAGATAGTGCACCTGACACTTGAGGGAGAACTCGAAAAAAAGGTGAATTTGGGGAAAATGAAACAATGGGAGATTGGAATCCGAAAGTCCAATATCATCACTCTTGTCTAGAAAGGTGTCTCTAAACCATGAGTGTAAATCATAAAAATTGAATTCGCATTTGGGTTCTGAGATCAGGTAATCTTTGTCGTCTAGAGGGATCTGGTTGAGGTCGACAAGAGGTAGGAGGAATGGATTTTCATTGATCTCTGAGTGTTTGGAATTTAGCGCCATCACTTTGACTAGTACCTGTAAAAATCTGAAAGAGAGTGACACTGATTGTAATGTCCAGAGATTAATGGTGGTTGAAGGAAAAAAGGTTAGGAGGATGATGATTTTAGCGGTGTCTAGATCGTGAATGGTGAGAAAATGGTGAAAAACAAGATTATCTGGATGAACGGGTATCCATTGGGGCATGGGGTACAAGTCAACAGGTTTAACAGATATGTTTGGCTGCATTGATTGGCCAATGGATATCTTGGGGATGAGGAGGAGGGTAACAGATAGGTGACGGTTTCATGAGGATGATGTGGAGGATAGGGAGTGAAGGACAATTGAATGGGATGTGACATGTTACATGTGATTGGGGGGGGAAAGGTACGCTGGCAGAATAATGACGCATGACTTGTAAGCGATGGTAGTGGAGTGTGACGTCATGAGGCGGTGTTGGTATGGAAAATTGGTATGGTGGTTTACTCA
>JZKD02S0222552.1:2034803-2049098 GCA_000966675.3 Picea glauca
TGAGGTACCTTAAAGGTACAATGGATTATGGTCTCAGCTATGATGGAGATCATGACTTCACATTGAGTGGATATACTGATGTAGATTGGGCAGGAAGCATTGCTGACAAAAAAAGAACTTCCAAATGTTGTTTCAGTTTGGGATCGGCTATGATCTCATGGCAGAATAGGAAGCAATCCATTATTGTTATCAACACAACAAAATAAGAGTACACTACCGCATGTTCTGCTAGCTGCGAAGATATATGGCTTCAAAAGTTGCTGACAGGCCTATTTGATTTGGAGATGAGAGCAACCGCGATTCTATGTGACAATAAAAGCTGCATTAAAATGACAGAGAACCCTGTGTTCCACGATAGGTCAAAGCTCATAGAGATCTGTTATCATTTCATCCGCGACATGGTACAGAGAGGAGCCTTGAGGCTCCAATACATTAGCACAGATGAATAGGTTGCTGACGTGTTGACTAAGCCTCTATCTCGTGTAAAGTTTGAACACTTTTGAGATAAGCTTGGTATAGTCCGAAAGGACCCTCCCTGAAAGGGGGAGTAGATATATTCCTTTCTCTTGACCTCATTGTTAGACATAAAGCAAGATGAGTCATGCTTCTGAACTCACTGTTAGACGTAAAGAATGACGTTGTGTGATCCTTTCTTTTGACCTAGTTGTTAGACGTAAAGCAAGATGAGTCATGCTTTTGACTTCGCTGTTAGACGTAAAGCATGATGTTGTGTGATCCTTTCTTCTGACCTAGTTCTTAGACGTAAATAAAGATGAGTCATGCTTCTGACCTCACTGCTAGACGTAAAGCATCATGCCATGTGATCCTTGCTTTTGACCTCGCTATTAGACGTAAAGAAAGATGAGTCATGCTTCTGACCTTGCTGTTAGATGTAAAGCATGACGCCACTGATTCCTTTCTTTTGACCTAGTTGTTAGACATAAATCAAGATGATTCCTCACTTTTGACCTCGTTGTTAGACGTAAATCGAGATGTTGATGTGTTCCTTGCTTCTAACCTCGTTTTTATATGTAAAGCAAGATGAGTCATGCTTCTGACCTAGTTGTTAGACTTAAAGCATGACATTGTGATTCCTCTCTTCTGACCTAGTTGTTAGACGTAAAGAGAGATGATGATGTTCCTTGCTTCTGACCTAGTTTTTAGACGTAAAGCAAGATGTGACTGACACTGAGCTACCAGGTTAACCGTTGTGGCATTGAGCTAGTGTAGTACTGTGATGTGCTAGCCTAGTGCTGTGATGAGGTATCATTTTTACTGATACATACTTGATGCAGATGACGATAGCATTCTTTTTAGAATGATGTTGTTGCTGATGAAGAAAACTTTTGATGACTCGTAAATGTGCTAGCCAATGTTTCAAGATGATATTGACGATACTATCCTCCAGATACCACTGATAATGGAGACCTCTCTCGCCTGATGCTGATGAAGAATACCCTTCTTGTTAAGGGGGAGTGTTGAAATAATGTAACTACGAAGAGGATTCTTATTATTATTGAATTAAATCCCCATTGCGGATAAATCATGTCATTATTATTCTTATTGTTATTGGATTAATCCCCATTGTGGATTAATCATGTCGGCAATTGTATAAGGACCAAATTGGACAATTACGAAGGGCAGAATAAGAAGTCAGCCCCAGCAGTTATTATGGAAGACCCATAATTAATTAAAGGTGGGTTTACCCACCCTGAGTGAGAGGTCAACCCTGTTAGTTGTGACCTTTCACACGTGCCAATCTTGTATAAATAATAGGCTAGCACCTCACTTCAAACACACAACTCACTTGCTCATTCTCTTATGAGGCAAGCTGCAATTACCAGTTGGAGAGAGGGAGAAGAGTGGCGCATCTCTTGGGGAGGACTATCTATATTGGTTTGAGTTATCTATTGAACATTTTATAAGCTATTTATGATAAGGAAGTTTTTGCTGGGTTTTCTTCCCCTAGAGGGTTTCCCAGGATAAATGATGTGTCTCTTGTGAATGTGTATTTATCAGTGATCTTGTTCTTATGATGCTCTTATCTATTGAAATGCAAAGAACTATAATAATGGCATAAACATTAACAGACTTCGTCAGTCTTCTTTCTAGTAGGAATTAGATTAGAAACTCATTTGGAAAATATCAAGGGGACTGTAATTTTGGCATCATACATCTTTTTAATCTCCTTTTCTATCAGGGGAAGTAACTTGGTATTGACTCTCCTAAATTTCTTCCTAAAAGGTTTGTTTTCTTCTTTTATTGGAATTCTATGTTGTATGATACTTGTGTCATAAGATTTTAATCCTCATAACCCCAAGAAAACACATCAACATATTCCTTAAATTGTTCAATGTATTTGCGTTTTTTTCTCAGGGGGTAAATATTTGGAAAGTTTTATCATCTTGGGTTTTTCCTCTGCTTCTATGTTACACTCTTCGACCTCTTTACCACTCGCTTAAATCTTGGTCATTTTCGCTACATCGTTAAAACCAAACAGATCTTCTAATGGGACCAAACATCTAGGTAAAACATTGTTTTTCAAATGAAAAACACCAAAGTCTTCATCATTTTTATTCATTTCATCGAAATCTACTTTATTTACACTATCATTTTCAAAAATTGTTTTGTTTACATTATCATCATCATTCTCTACATATATATTTTTACATTCAAAATCATTCTTACACTACATGAATTCTTTAATTTGATCATCGTTGCCAAATACTTGCTAGTATCTGATGTTATCTGGGATGGCTGGTATGCACTTCACCTCTATTGTGTATTGGCGATTTGGTTTGAAAGGTATTTTGCATGTGGGTTAAAAAGTATCCAATCCATCTGCTAGTATGTTCTGGCCTATAGGCATTACCTGCAAGTCAATTTCAATGAAATATTCTAAAAAATCTAAAACAACATTTCTATAGGCTCTGAGTCTAGGATTGTTAGTCGAATACTCACCTTCAATTTGTTTAATGACCAGTTCAGATCACCTCTTACCATAATATTTTTGGCACCAACCTTCTTCAGTAGTTTCAGGCCGAGCATTAAAGCTTGATACTCAACTATGTTGTTAGTGCATTGGAAATTTAGTTTGTAAGAGTGGATTTCTAAATACCTTGATTTGTGATTATGCAACCAAAATCCCTCTCTAGCTCCCTCTTTTCTCATAGCTCCATCAAAATCCATAATCCAGAAATCGGCTGGTAGTTCATCACTTTCCATTGTTTTCGTGTTCTTTATCTCAGTGATTGCTTTATCTTCTTGCGTGTCAGGTGCATCATCTTCCAACTGTGCAATTCAATTATTCAGGTCACCATAATTGTACAATATGAATGAATCCAGATCAGAGTGTGGAGAGTATAATGGGTAGTTATATGGTTTTTCCTGGCTACTGACCATATACTTCATTAGAGTCTCTCTGTACAGTCTTCTTTGTTGTCCAAATATCGGGATGGTAGCATAAGACATATCTAGCTGCAAAGTGCCTTTCATCTTATCTCCCCAATATCTATATAAAAACATACCATATTTTGGGGGAATGTATAAAACCACGATATCCATCACCATAACTTTTGTTTGGATTTGAGCTAGGGTGATACATAAATCTTTAATTATCCCTATACATTTGACCTTGCTAGAGTCAAAAGAATGCAAATCCTTGTAGGGTCTAGTGACATCAAGCCCCAACTTTTCCATCACAACTTTGGGCATCAAGTTGTGAGAGGCCTCAGAATCAAGCATAACATTGTGTAAGATTATTTCATTGATATTCATACTGATATATAAAGGGGTAACAACATCGTTATCAGTTTGTCCATCTACTTCATGACCGAACAAAAACTCGGGTTGATTGTCAATAATATTTACAGTGTTTGAGTGTGTTCCTGATCCAATATTCAATGCTTTTGTACCTATATCTGGTTCAATGCTTAATTCTTTAATCACCTGTGACCTATAAGCATTTTTTCTCATCAGTTCAGACAGGGGAATATGAATTTTTAATTTGGCAAGTTCCCCTTAAAGGCTGAAAGTAGTGGAAGTCTTTCTTTGGCAATGCACTTCTGGTTTTTCTGTCATAGTTCTTTGGGCAGAAGTATTTAGCTGACTAGTATAGGCGACCTTGGTTTTATTTGATTTTCGTGAAATTTTAGGATTTCTCTTCATAGAAAATTCAACATTGTTCTTCTCAGGGGATTTCTTGAGAGAAGTATCCGAGGTTTTCTTGGCCTCCGTCGTTTTCTTCGTTTTAGTAGCCTTGTTTGTAAGATTGTCGTTAGTATTCGTACTTCTTAAGTTGTACTATCTGTGCACCACCATTATAGAACTCTCAAAGGCCTGCTATTCTATTTCCTCTTCCTCCTCATTCACCTTTGTTTGTGAGAGGAGAAAAATCTCATGTTCTTCTTGATTAAGAAAAATGGAGTCATCATCGTGAACACCCATGAGGTTTATGTGAGTATCATCCAACTCATTGATTACCTCCTCCCCATCATCAACGTAATCCTCTTGAAGAGGTGATCTAATTTGTTGATCAGGCCCCCCTTGCTCTCTTTGATCTCTTGGATCCCTCTGTCTGATCTAAAGGGGGTTCCTTCTAAAGTTTGGATTTTTTATCTGAGGGGCAGGTTGATTTTCCCTAGGCGTATTCCTATCAACGATGGTTAGTATTTCCATCATTCTGTCCATACTTTTGACTATGGAATATAGTTTAACATCTGAAGAAGATGTGGAAGGCTCTTATTTGATTGTAACCCTTCTCTCTATTCTTTCCCTGGCTCTTCTGGCTAATAGATTTTCTTCTACGCTTACTGCACTTTTTTGCATGTCTTCTAGAGTGACATAATTCCTTTCCCTTAGTTGATATGACATATCAGCATCAAATCCATCAGGGAAATTTATTAAATCCAAACCTTGTGGGGGTTTAATATCAGTTGGAATTGCGTTATAAACATTATTGAAACAAATGGAGTAATATTGCATTGTTTCCCCTTGATTCCTTTTGATATTCTCATATTTTGATAAAATATGGAGAGGATTTTTCTTTACCTCCCATCTGTCAAGGAAACTCTGTTGGAAAGAAGTAATGTCAACTATGGTAGCAAGGCACAACGCTTTGAACCATTTTTTGACTTCTCGGTCAAACTATGTGCAAAAAGTCTCATCTGGACATCTGCTTCATCAACTTCTTGCAAATCAAAATAATCATTCATCTTATCAACATGTTGTTGTGCATTCAGAGGACCAGTACCATCAAACTTAGGAAGTCTTGTTTGATAGTCCTGAGGCATGGAATGTAAAGGAGAAGCCAACACCAAGGGAGCATATCTTGTTGCCATGATTGGTGGAGGAGGCTGAACAACAACTTGCGTGATTGGAGGGGAAGTGACAAAAGAAGTAGAAGAGGTAGGGCTAGGGGATGTAGAGTAAATTATTTGATGTTGGATGGAGTATGCCGCAATAGTCAGGGAATAAATTTCTACAAACTATTGAAAGTGAGCTTGGTACAAAGCCTGATCAAGATTTTCTACTAGCTCTTCTAACTTGTCGAATTATTGAAGGAAGCGTTGATCAAATTTTGTTTTGGGAGAAAGTATTTCAGGGGTTATGGGTTGTGGGATGGTTTGATCTAGGATTGTCTCACTTACAAAGCTTTCAGATTTGTTTCTAAAAAGGATTTGTTCAAAGGATATGTCAAACTCAAGATATTGGATGGAAACCAACTTCTCTAAGAGAGAATTGGACCTATGAAGAGGACCGTGACTCCCAGAACCTTCTACAATGTTTTTCTTTCTGAGTAACTTTTCTGGATCATCTACTATTGTTGTAGGTCCTGGATCGAGGTGAGACCTAGTGTAAAATTTCTTAGGAGCCAGAGTTTTTAATTTTTTAGGAAATCTAAACTAATATACACAAACTTTAACAACCCTAAACAATATCTCTTTATAAGTTAGGTTTTATGATTTGTTTAGAAATAAAGTTTTCTTTATCTAGGGAAAAGAAATCATAGGATGAAAGTTTGTTCAGTTTCCTAGTATGGTCACCACTATGTTAACTCTCTCTAAATTCCTAGAGGTTGTCGGGAGGTAGAAGAAATTTATGAGAGGAAACTTTATCCAACCACTTCGAAACTGGGATCTAGCACTGCCAGTTTCAGAGAGGGATATCTCTGTAAGATTTAGATATGCTTTAGGTTTCGGATATTAGGCTAGTTAAATAAATGGGACTGTGTTGTTTTTTTTTATAAAATGGCTGAAATATTGCTTACACATCCATTGGGCTATGGGGTCTGTGTTAATGTTTGAGATGTGAGAACATATTTTATAAAGTCTCTTTAGAGGGAAGAATAATGCCAATGTTGGATCCTTGAGAATTTAAAGTGATGGATAACATAAATAGATGAGGTGATCAACTACAACAAAGAAGAACTAAAGAATTTATTTATCACAACATTAGAAGATAAACATTTAGATCTTTAAAATCCAGAAATAGAGTATACGAAGATAAATTATATAACTTTAACTTATTTTAAATTATCAGATTTAGAAAACAAGATGAGAACAAAGTAAGATAAACCATTCAACGAAGATGAGTAAACATCACTGACATAAAACATGCAGGAATCCTATGACTCGTCCCTTTTATTACTGGTATATCTCTTCAAAAAGATTACAGTTTACAAATTGCATGGGCATAAAGATCAACCCTCAATACTTCGAAGTTTGAAGTATTTATAATAAAAATTACAATTGATTATGTCATTAATGATTAGGATGTGGTAGAATTTGAATCTAAATAACTAGATAAAAAAATACAAAATTGTAGGAACTGTTAATTATCTATCAGATTTCTTTGAGCTGATTTTGGAAATGTTGTTGGTGAGTCATCAACTTGACTTTGACTACTTCGTATGTTGATTTGTACATACACATCATCTTCTGTTTAATCAAGTGACACAGGTCATCCCATCTCTGCTGACTGGGGATGTTGACTTTGAGAAACCTTCGGTACAGCTCATCCATGTCTGTTTACTTAGTGAAGGTGGGTTTGGTTATGAAAACATACTTTATCTCTTATTGAATACTCGGGTCTAATCTCAGAGTTTCCAATAATGCTTTTCCCATGATGCTTCCTTTTATGCCCGTGAACTTGGACCCATCCTTCACCACTGTGAGAATCTTTTGTTTATAATATGAGAGAGTAATCAACCTATTATCGATCACAAATAATCTTGGGAGACCTTTCTTCTACAAAGATTCAATCTTGCTGAAAAGTCTTTGTACCACAACATCCATTGCATGAACTCTCTCCTCGAGTTGCAACATTAGTCCGCTCTTGTTCAAGAATATCTTAACTTTAAGAATTATTTCAGTCCTATCCTCAATTTGCAGGGCTTCTAGCTCTTCTTTTGATTTTGAATTTAAGAATTTGATTATCTCATTGGCCTATGTAGGCATTTCTCCCAGTTCTCCCTTTATCCTGTCGATGGATTGTTTGTCTCTCTGCACTAGATCATGCTATTCAAACATGATTTGTATCAGGGGCCAAATATATATCATTGATTGATATATGTCCATCCAAATATTTTATTTGGCCTCTGACAAAGTCTTAGCCATGACAGTTTCTTTCCGCAGCTCCTGCAGTTCCTGTTTGAGTTTGTATGACTTATCACTCTTAGTGTTGTAGATGGCCTGGAATATGGAATTCATCTTTTGGAGATTTGGAATCTCTTCTTGTAGTTTTCTGATTTATGCCCCTTGCAGAGTCATGTCGTCCACTTCTTTTTCCAATTGGTTTGTTGCATCTAGAGCTACCACTGATGTTGCTGCTGGAATTTCCCCTATGGTAGTTGATGTTGTCGTTGTTGTACTGACTCTTGTGATCAGGACTACATTCAATGGTATGACTACCATTAGCACATTCTGCTCCTTCTCCTTGACCAACTTGTCCAACTTGGCTTCCATTTCTTTAATTTGAGCGTTCTTCTCCATGATCAACTTCAACATCTCCTTTTTATAGCCTTCAGTCTTGACCATCTCTTTAGCCTACATGTCTTCAGTAGTAGATATTTTCAATTCTTTCCTCAGAGAATCTATTTCATCATTCTTCTTTTTTATTAGCTCTTCTACAACTTTGATATTGGTCGGATCGTACCCAATTTTGAGCACCGGTTCATCTAGGGACTTAATTTTGTTATCCTTTGCAAAATATGACACCTTCTACAACTCCAGCTGAGTCTAGACATTGTTCAACAAAACCTGTATCTTTGCTATGGTCATGGAGGTGTTTTCCAAGGTGGAAAAAATCATTTCTCCATCATGTCTGTGTAAATCCATATGATCAGCCAGATGTATGTCTGCAACATCGAACTCAAATGTTTCCCTTTTATAATCAAATTTTTTTGGGGGCTTAGTTACCTGTGCCTACAAGCACGCCATGTGAATTCTCCCCATCTCTCTATCAAATGCAAATAGTAGTCTATGTTGAGTTGTGGATGTTTGTTTTAAAAATTTATCATAGGTACTATTCATCATCATCTCATTTTTCTTCTTAATCAGGTTATATTTCTCAAAAAGGTTCAGCCCTGCATGCTCCTGTGCGGCCCTGGTCGTTAATGTTGTATCACCTTGCTTCTTTGATGAGGAAGTGTACATTGTCGGCTGGATTCCTAACGAAAATCAAGAATGTTCCCCTTCCATGACTGTAGTAGACTGAGTCTCTTCTCCACCATACCTGTTAGATGTATGACTAGTCTTGGGCCTTTTTCTATAAGCCTGGAAATCCTCTACTGAGACTTCAGTGACCAAGGGAGATACATCTTTCCTGGGTCTTTTCTCTGTTGGTGCCTGAGGGGTATCAGTCTCTGCAATGTTGGCGGAAGGGGGATGTTGTTCAGTATCTATTAGAGTGTTCTCCTCCCACTCTTTCTAGTTCATGAACTTCTTGATCTCTGGTTTGGGAACATGAGCGTATGGAGAAATCTTATTCCTTAGTCTAGTTTATGCAATGATATTACAAAGATCGTAATGCCATGGGAAAATTTTCTTGAACTTCATCTCTAGTAAAAACTTGTTTGATTCTTCTCTTGCTACTCTTCTATTGCAAATGAAAGAACCTATTTGACCTTTAATCCTAAGATGTTGTTTCTTTTTAAAGGCCACAAAATGAATACCATCAGATTTGATCATTTGTCTGATGTATTCCAGGAAAAATATCCCGGCAGGAAGGAAATTTGGTAGCTTGTAGGGAGCCAACTCACACCCTTAGACTATGATCTTTGTGTGGTCCTGGTATAAATATCAATCCCCTATTTTAGTGAGGTCTGATAGGTACAGGATCCTTTGAATTTCTTTGTTTATTACGAGCTCTTCCCACCCTCTTAACATGATTACCATTGGATGATAAAATTGGTCGAAGAAATGCTTAAAACTGAACTCAGACGAGTTCCTCCTTACCAATGATGTCTAGGCTATAACCGACTGTGGACTACCTTCTGTGTCAAGCTTCTATAGGAGAAAAGGAAACTTCTTTGACTGAAAAACAGGAACATGTAGGCCAGTATTGATGAATACTAGAACATTCCTTCGGTAGGAAATTTGAAGAGTTGTTCATGAATGTTATTGGCCAAAAATTGGTTGAAGTTGAAATGGGTAGTGGATTTATTTTCGGTGGAGAAGATGGACATGAAACATGGGATGGGTTCGTCCACCCACTAGTATGAATAATACCCGAGCAGACAACATAGACAGGAAATTATTTGGTTTCCTTTTTCTGAAAACATGGAGGAATGGTAAGGGGGATTTTTCTTGGGGAATTGGGTACTCTCAGAGAGGAATAATTTGAAAATTTGCACTCTTTGGGAAAACAATAACTTTTGGTACAATTCGGTTAAAATTTCAATGGTGAAAGAGGAAAAGAATTCAGATCTGGGAACTTGCATCATCTAGTCAATGGCTTCAAGTGTAATGGTAAACACGGTCTCTCCAGATGATGAGATGAAAGCTCTATGATTGGGAAGATAGTGCACCTGACACTTGAGGGAGAACTCGGGAAAATGGTGAATTTGGGAAAAAATATATAGTGGGAGATTGGACTGCCATAGTTGAATCTTGTCACTCTGTTCTAGGAAGGTGTCTCTGAACCATGAGTGTAATTCAGAAAATTGAATTCGAATTTGGGTTCTGAGATAAGGTAATCTTTTTCGGCTAGAGGAATTTGATCGAGGTCGACGGGATGTAGGAGGAATGGATTTTCATCGATCTCTGAGTGTTTTGACTTTCCCGCCATCACTTTGATTGGTACCTGGAAAAATATGAAAGATAACGATGTTGACTGTAATGTCCAGAGATTAATGGTCGTTGAAGGAAAAAAGGTGAGGAGGACGATGATTGCAGCGGCGTCTGGATCATGAATGGTGAAAAGAGGGATTATCTGGATGAACGGGTATCCATTGGGGTGCAGGGGACAAGTCAATAGGTTTAACGGATATGTTTGGTTGCATTGATTGGCCAACGGATATCTCAGGGATGAGGTGGAGGGTAACAGATAGGTGACAGCTTCATGAGGATGGCGTGGATGATAGGGAGTGGAGGGCAAGTGAATGGGATGTGACGTGTTACGGGTGATTGGGGAGATAAAGGTATGCTGGTAGAATAACGACACATGACTTGTAAGAGATGGTAGTGGAGTGTGACGTCATGAGGCGGCAATGGTATGGAAAACTGGTATGGTGGTTTTCTTGGATGGGGGGGTAGGTGGTAAATGGTTTGGAGCAAAGGGGGTCTAAGTTAACACAAACGTGCCATGCTAGGATGGGGCCCACCGGAGAATACCACCAACTTAGACTCCCCCCTATTGGGCTCTAAAGATGTCACAAAATATAACCTACAAAGGGACAACAATCGTAACAAAAGGAACAACAATCATTCTGTTCAAATGAACAACAAAAGGAACAACAACCATGAAAAGGGAACGACATTCGTTATATTGGGCCAAACTAATGTTGTATTAACTGAGTTGTAGTACTTGCACAACTATTTAATTTGTCAACTCGGGGTTCATAAACTGATGAAGCACACGTAAATTATATGCAAGATTGAAGCGAGACTAATCTAATCGAATGTTTAAGATATGACTGAAATTGAATCATTAATCTAACACACGACTGAAATAGAATAATTAATATAGCACATGACTAAAATTGAATCATTAACCTAACACACGACTGAAATTGAATCATTAATCTAACACACGACTTGAAATTGAATTAATCTAGTTTTGTAAATGAAATTAATCTAGGAATGGGAAATTGCATGAAGGAAATTAATCTAGAAATGAAGAACTACATGAAGGAAGAGCGGATACAACAAGTGAAGAGTTGAATGGCATAACAACATATGATATCTCTCACCAATGAAGCAATCTTACATTCAATAATCAAATCAATCTTCATAACAAAATAATGAAAGCATGAAAACCAAAACCATGAATCAAAGCTAAGAATCCCTTTCTCTTTCGAATCCTAATGACTACCATTAATGACTACTCTAATTCTAATTACATAATCTAACTCAATCCTAATTGAATCCTCATGAAGAGAGAGCACTCTCTTTTATACATGAGAGCCTTGAAGATAAGATAACCATCTCATAATTACATATCCACTATTCTCTCAACCTATTTCCCATTATTACAAAATATAATCCCTTCAAATCCTGACACATATCTCTCATATATCTTGGATAAGATATTCCAACCAAATCTCCATGATCTTCTCCTTGGAATGGGCTTGAATTATCTCCTCAAATATTGAAATGGTGGAGGAAGTATTCGAGAAGTCCTTTTGAATTAATCCTTCTCATATTCCTACACATTACAAAGCTCACACATTTTTGAGATATATATGAAAACATGTCGATTTTATAACATTTAATCAAAAATTCCCTTTTAATACTAAAATGAATAAAGTGGAAAATAATAAGGTGAAACCCAAGCATATATATGGAAATGATGTCAAGAAAGGTTAATGGGGCGATGAAATGTGAAGAATAATGAAGGGAAAGGTGGATGAGAATAGGATATTTCTGAGCCCCAACACCCCCCCCCCCTCTATTAAATGTAGAACGATTGGGGGGGTCTGATATTACCTATCGGCTGTAGATATGAGCATTGTTTGCTCAGCTGTTGATCTAGGCACATCGTTTAATCACAAAGTTTGAATCACATTACATTGAAAAAACTTAGGATAACACCATTTTGTGGGTTTTTGTGCTAGTTCTTTTCATTTTCCCACCAAGGGGTTAGAACACAACCTTCTAACATCAAAAACTTTATGCTTGTTTTATTGAAAGGAAATCTAAACTGACCTATGTTCTAATATATTTATCTAACACATTTAACCCAGATTAGGTTGTTGGGCTAAAAATTACTCTACCCTGGGGCTATTTGATCAATTTTAAATAGTTTGATCAAATTTATTCACTAGCTAATCTAACTTCCATGGCTAAGATTAAATAGTTTAGCCAAGATTTATTCATTAATCCTATCATCATAAATTCAAAAGACTTGACCATGGTTAGACAGTATGGATCAAGACATTCTTATTGCATGGGGTTCACCATTTTGTTTTCATAGCCTCTTTTATTCTTTCTTTCTTTTTCTTTTTCTTTTATTTTCTTTTTATTTTCTTTCTTTTCATTTCTTTCTTTTATTTTCTTTCTTTTTCTTTTATAAATTATTTGCAGAATGAAATATTATTTACAACTAAAAATACAACAAGAGTAAAAACTTTTCAGTCACTAGTTGATCCTATGAAATATAGGTTCATAACATCCCCCATAGGTGTTTTTGAAATTGAATGCAATAAAGAACCAGATGGCATTTTCCCCAAGAATCTCATGTGACTACTTATTTCTCTATAAAATTCCAAGATGGGAAATAAATTACAATGCAAATACTTATCCCCTTTAGCATCCCTCTCTTGTGGAATCATATCCCTTTATAACTCTTGTCCTTGTCCTTCTAACAACAAAAGATGTATTTTATTATTTTGATTGTCCAGGGTATTACAATTCATAGGCACTTCGGCCTCTTTTAATTGTTTAGGAACTCCAACCTTTCATCAAATAAATAAAATACATTATTTTATTTGGGGACTCAAAACTGGGGTATTACACAACTTATATAGTCCCACCATTATCCATTCACTCACAATCTCTAATCCACCAATCACAGGGTTCCAATATTATAAAAATGGCCTTCTTCTTGAGCTTTCCAATGTTACAATATCCCTGATTTTCCCTTACTAGGTAGATCCACCATCCACATAGGTTTCAGTTATATAGGTAGTATTTCATGTCTTCATTATGATTCACTTTCATTTCTGTATCCAAGACATTTCTTTATGTAACTTTTTTCTTTCAATGGATCTTTCTTGTAGTCCATAAAAACGTGATTACTTTTCCATACCAACATTTCACTTCAACATCCACAACATTGGGAAGTGTTTTCAAAATAATAAATACTAATAATTCAATCTTTCCAACTATTAACATCATATTTGCAATGAAATATGGCACAAATATACATTCACACCTTGCATGCAAACATATGTGTCATCATATATGTGTGGATAATGAAACTAGCAACCAATTGATCCATCTTCACATTGATTAAAAGATACCATATTCTCATGTCATGCATTCTACCATGATGAGTTGGAAGTTATAGCCAACACCTCGACACATCATCTAGCCACCTCCCCAACACTTTCTTGACCATATGTACACCTTCCTCTTCATCCCAAAACAACATCGGGTATACATTATCTCTGCTAAATAGTCCCTGAGGCATACTAGAAAGTATTTCTTTTCTCTACTTTGTAGTCCCTCAGGAAGCCCTTCCTCTCTAAATGTGTTCTCAATGTTGGTAAGCAGGTTACAATCCAAGACACCAAAAAAAGTAGGAATATCATTTGACAGTTGTGTATATCCATATCCTTTCCATATCCAACAATACAATGTGTTGGACAACTGAGAGGGGGGGGGGGGTGAATTAGTTGTTACCGTGCTTAAACAATTATGCTTCTTTGAAAATCTTTACAAGGCACTCAATGATGATCACAATATTGCAGAGAAATAAACAAAGGCACATTCAACATCAATCACATATATGAGAAAGAGAGAGACAGATAATTCCTGAGGAAACCCATACAGGGTAAAAACCTCATTTTCTTTATATGATAAGTATTATCTACATTCTTTACATTATCATACATATGAGCACCAACTCATTGTG
>JZKD02S0222552.1:2064595-2089406 GCA_000966675.3 Picea glauca
ATATATATATATATATATATATATATATATATATATATATATATATATATATATATATATATATATATATATATATATATATATATATATATATATATATATTAACAAGTCAATACTGATAAGATCATCATCATATATAACTAAAAAATGTGAAAGTAAAAGATCAATAACATGTCAAAATGATACAACTCAATAATATGGTAATGCAGGTGAAAATGATACATATGATAGAAAACATGAAAAGAGGCATCATAACAATATATCATAAATGATCCATGATGGATTCTATATGATCAATGTCACTAGATACTACCAACAACTGACTTATCATCATCATCACTATCATGATCATCATCAATTTGATTATCCTCTTCGTCTGCCTCGGTGTCTTCTACATCTGCCTCATCGTCATCATCTATGATGTTTGTATCAGACCCATTATAATATGGATCTATCTCATGAGGATCAACTGGATCTTCTAGAAGACATGTGTTTTGCAAAAAAAATATTCAAATTGAAAAGTTATTATTTATTTCATGCAATAATTAATTTTTGTGTTATATTTCTAATATTACAACCTATGAAACAAAACCATAATCATATTACATCATATCAAAGTGCACATACCATATTAAAATTTCAAATAAGTTACATATAAGATGTCATTCCAATGGTGTAAAACATGCAAAAATTCCAGTAAACGCTAGTAAAGATCATAAAAAAAATTGTTATACATTTTAACGATCAATTGTAAATTCTATTACATAACCGTAAACGCCAACCCTCTCCATTTTGTGCTATATATGATTGAGTTTTATTTGAAGATCCTTTTAGAGTTGACTGGTCTATATATATTCTTCTCTTATATTTCACAAATGAATATTTTTCTAGGACATTTTGGCACTGTAATATGCTTCAAAGGTCCTTTGAGAATTAACAAGTCTATAGGTAATTATGGAGATTCTCTTGATACTTATTCAACTAGACCACATATAAATTTAAATCCTTCCAAAGAAATCATTTGCATTTTTATGAAACCATGCCTCAAGAGAAGATGGACAAAGTGGTCAATTAGTCCATTCCTAAACAAGCTTGCAACATCTCATGAAACATAAAAATGTTGCTATGTTATTTTTTTTATGCCCCGAGGAGGTATTATCCCTAAAATATTCAAGACACTATTTCCATGGAAGATAAAACCCTAGAATATTCAAGACATCAAGCCCCAAAGGGATGAAAATTATGACAAAAATGTAATAAAAGGTGTGAAGGTGTATTCCAAGGGAGAAATATGACAATTAAACCCTAGACGTCAAGCTAAAAAGGATGGAAATTTAGGATAAATATTATGTTCCCATGCCTTTCCCTGCCACGCCTTGCCTTGCTATGGAATTCCTTTCCATAACATGCCTTGCCTTTCCTTTCCATGTGGTGCAGGAGCATTGTTAGCAAAGCCACATGGGATTACAAGACAACGCCTAGCATGCCTTTTGAGTAAAATTTTAAATTTTGAAAGATGGTGTATATTAGAGAAATTCTTAGTAAATGATGAATCAAAGAATTTTTAATGGTTGGAGGTTGAACGATCGCGTCAAAACAGGAGAGATCAGATCGTCCTTTAGTTATTTGATTTTGGCGTGGATATTAACATTCACCTTAAATTGTCTGTCACAGACATTTATTGTAATAAGACTAAGTAGCTATAAGCTTTTACTTCGATCAGATAGGTAGTTGGAGGGAACCCTAGAGGACCTCTTGTATAAGCAGATGCACTGTATGCGTGAATAAGGATGCTTCATATTAGTAGGAGATAGTTGTTACTGAATGTAAGTTATTTTTATCAAATTTGTAGCCATTTACATCTGAATGAATATAACAGAGGGATATTGACTCAATGCATGGTGTTCCTACTGTTTATAGTTTCCCTGTTATTTTTTGTTTTCATGAATGAATAAGTTATGTTATTGAGTATATGAAACAATGAAGCATTTGGATAAGATTCAATTGTTTATCTTCATTGATTTTATGCAAGGTGTCCATACAATCCACAAGAAGTGCGTTGACAGAATCTATTTCGAATCAGAAGATCAAAAGAGGTAGCATGAAACTTCCATTTGCAAGGAGTGCAAAGGGACTATTGCAAGGAATGCAAAGTCACCCACAAGAAGCTAAGTTTTTCATAAGAATCTATTGCAAGGAGTGCACAGATTCAAAGTTTGATTAAGTGTCGAAGTAGCTCTCTAAGGAGTCAAAGGGTTCAATAAAAAAAGATCAAGAGATATATCGGGAAGAAATATTCAAAGGGAGTGAAGCTCTAAAGGTTTACCAAGATCCATCCAGGAGGAAGCAGAATCATTCCATATCGTTGGATCTATGAAAAGTGCATGAGATTTAAGTCTCATTGTGCACACAGGAGAGAGGAATTCCCCAAAGCCTCGAAGAAGTTAGGGAACGTCCATCATCTAGAGGGACAGGTGGCATAATATCTTCAACTCTAGAGCAGAAGCACTCCAGGAGTTTTGTAGACAAGGAGAGAGATAAATCGCTGAAGATTCGAAGGCCAAAGTAGATCCTATTCATTGGTCACCAGGAGGCACATGTCAACAAATTTGAGACTCCATAGAAAAGTCACTCTAAGAGATTTCAGTTGTGGATTGTGAAAAAATCCCGAAGTCTCGAAGAGCAGAGTAGATCACAATCGTGTTTTTCGAATGACACATGGTGAGAGATATGAAAGTTCAAAGGTATAACACTCTAGAAGGAATTCGACAGGGAGTGAAGAAAATATGGGCCATCAAATCTAAAAGGACACACGACAGAGATCCGTGAACTCCGGATGAAAGCGCTCTAGGAGAAACTGAGTGTGGATAGGTTGAAAATCCTGAAGGCTGAAGTCCCAAAGTTAACTAGGACCGTTGATACAGAAAGACGCATGGCGCACTATCCTAAACTCTGAAAGAAAACAATCCCGGGGAAAAGGCTGCAGGAATGTCTGAACCTCCTGAATGTCGAAGTCCTGAAGTGGACAAGATTTGTTGATTTGGGTGGATGTGTGGTGCCTAATATAGAACTTCAGGTACAGATTACTCCAGGGAAAAGCGGAGGTTGGAACATCCATAACTCCCAAAGTGCGGAGTCCCGAAGTAGATCTCGACCGTTGATTGTGAAGGGGGACGTGGACCATTGATTTGGTCCTGATTAAAAGTTTTGAAGTCGCAAAGTGCTAGGAGGTTAAGCCCCAGGTCACAACCCAAGGTAACATTCAAAGAATAGATAGAGGGAAAAGTTAGTACCCATCGGAGGAGATTAATAACCTTGATCCTGAGGTCATGCAAACCTGAGGGAGAGTAAGGGCGTTTTCACCAAGTGGTATCAAGAATGGCCATCACTAAGGAGTATGTTTGAGGTGAGAAGATTCCATGGATTAGCTAGTTTCTATAGGAACTTCATTAGAAATTTCACCAGAATTTGTGCATGAATGATGGATACAATGAAGAAGAGACACAAGTCTTTTAAATGAACAAAATAAGATAAGAAAATTTTCAATATATTGAAGAAGAAGATAACAGAACAACCAATTCTGGTCTTGCCAAATTTGTGGAAGAAATTTGAAGTAAGGTGTGATGCAAGTGGTGCTGCAATTGGAGAAGTCTTAAGCCAAGATAATAGGCCTATTGCATATTTCAGTGAGAAGGGTTGCAACCCCCACCCCCCTTCCCTCTGAAATTTTTGGGTTGCACGACCTCCCGGTCTAGGATTGTTCAAGTCATCAAACCAAATGGTTCGTCGAGCTCTTGATGGAACTGATTAACTTGAGACAGGCCCTTTGTCTTCTCGGAGTAGGTTATGTGGAACCCAAGGACCCTCTCCTTATTAATGTCAACAGATGTTAGCTCTATGTGCTAGGCTTCCCCCTTGATATGACCACGGACTTCGACCGTGGGCCAACTTACTTCATGCCTCCATAATTCAGAGATTTCACGAGCTGCTTACTCCCCTTTTTCACGATTCCTGAATTGGAGAACTCTCTAGGACCTGATCTATGGTCCACATTCCTCTCATGACCAACTTCTGTGATCAAATCATGAGTTCGAACTTCACAAGTCCTGTCTTCTTCTGAATCTGTCCTTCCGAACTTGCGAATCAACGAAGTGTCGGTCCAAACTCCACGTGTACTATCCCAATGGATGACCAATATTACTTTAGTTCTCAGGTATTCGAGTATTCTCCTCTTGAGTTTTCTCGAAGGGTTCTTCCTTTGAACTGCGTGGATCTCTGCCACATGTATTTTGGATCCAACGGTCTAGAATCACTTCGCACCTCATGACTTCGTGAAGATATTTGTTTGCACCCGACAAACCTTCTGAAGTTCCTAAAACTGAACTTCTACCACCTATCTCTCCTAACGATGGATAATTTCACTATCTCCAGGACTTCAGTGAGTCCTCGACCCCTTTTTCACACTTAGCACAAATTATTTCTTTCGAGATTTAAGCTATCCTTGAAATCCTTTTGAACTCCTTACAGAGTTCTACGTAGACTCTTCTGCGAATTTGCTCGACTTGAAAACCGTCAAAGTTCACCGTTCTTATGTGAACTCCCTCATGCCCTCCTGGATGTTTCGTGCTCTTCCCCATGAGCTTGTAATATGGACATACAATATCTTTACTGCACTCCTTGCACTCAGTTCCATTCTTTGACGTCTTCCCCCTTAGATTATGGAAGGGTTTAAGGCATCTCCTTTCCTTTGTCGATGCACTCTTGCAAATACTTCCTTCCTCAGAATGTTCAGTAATTTTGGGCTCTTAAGAATTCCAACACTTATAATAGTGCTGCTATTATATGCTCTCATACATGCTCTATGCCCTCCTGGAAGAATGTTTCAGAGTGTTCAGTAACTTTGAGATATGCTTCCTCCTACACAATCTTTCCTTCCAAGGTACTTAACCACCTTGAAATTTCCTCCTAAGTCTGTGAATTAACCTAGTATTCCCTCCTGGCATCTCTCTTCTGAATCCACCAAGTTCAGACACACACTCCTTACGTCGGCTCACATAGTTTCCTCTCTCTCTATCGTACACTCCTTTCACTTAGCCTAGAGAACGATACCTAATCCAACACACTCATGGGTATAAACCTATATCTCTATCCCTGTATACAATTTCTAACATTCATCTACAATTCAAATGCATACAAATGACATTCATAACACAACATCCATTACACGGAATTTGAAAACAGGAAAAACTGCCATTTTCTATTAATCGTAGAATGTCAAATTACAATAGTGGAGTTTGAGCTACAACTGAGGCCCATCTCTCTGTGTTTCTCTCCTAGATAAATCTATCTTAACTAACCTCTTATATCCTCCTACAGCCCAACCTCTACTTTGCAACAATTACAAAGATTTATACAAGAGGGGCTCAACGAGCTTCCCTCGCAAGATAAAATAGTGGTGTCAAATCACCATTCAAAATGCCTGTCTAATGTGGAAATTATAATGATGGAAATACGCTCCAAATCAGATGAATATCCCTCCTGTCGTCAACCACTTAATGACAACCTTATCTTTATCTTGTGCGAAGGCACAACTTGGCTCTTCCATCTTGCCATCATTAAATTCTTGGATCATGCTTTTGATTCTCGAGGAAAAATGAGAGGGCGACGCCTCTCCCTTCCTTGAATGTGCACCATGCCTGATAATTGACTAGCACGTGCATACGTGGAGCTATTCTCCTACATCATACTCCATGAATACGAAAATCATGAGCTCCTACTCATGAGATTTCCAGCATGGTTGAAATCCTCCTGAATCCCAAACTTTCTCCTGGAGATGTCTCTCGGCTCCTCTTCTTCATTGCTTCTCCCTTTCTGATCGTGTAGGATTCCTTTTGTTCAATGTCTCCTTGCTGACCAATTCCTCTGTCGATCTCAAAATCAACTTTCTTATCTGCTGAACCACCTCATCGAGTTGTTCCATTGGCTGGATTTCTAGTTGCAGACTAACTTGTTGCACTTCCTCCTTGCCCATTGATAAATCATATTGATCTCCCAAGTTATCTTCTTCATCTCTTGTGGCCTTGAATCACCCCTCTAGTACAACTTCCACTCATGTAGTCTTCTCATCACTGGGATGTTTCTCAACTTCCTCTTTTGATAGATTGACTCCTATCAATTCTTCGGTTGGTTTCATTCCATCTCCCTCCAGCTGCAACTCATGTTGGTATGATCCTCCATCTGCTTCCAAATTATCTTGTTGGATGTGAATGCCTTGCACTATCACCCTTCTTTATATGGCTCTCAATTACTCACATAGATCAGTAAATACTATGCTGTCTACTTTCACTTCTGATGCAAAGTTCAATGTTGCAGTCATGTCTTGTTCAGTTTTCTGGATGAAAATTATGAGCAATTCTGCAGAATACTCTTCTCCTTTTGTTGGGAAAAACTTCAGTATCTACTCCTCCTCCTTCATGAAAGTCTCAGCTTTCTTTCCTTCTACTACATCCACAAAATTTTTTCTAGCCTCTCCTCAGCCTCTTGGTAGGAATATTGCGACTCCTCCAATGATCAGAACAGTCCTCTGATCCTTCTCCTTGATGATTGAAGTTTTAAACTTCTCATCATCTTCATTCACATAGTTCACAGTTCCACATGAAGCTCCACCTGAGTGAGGTCTTTCTTCTGCCTCATATTCATCTATCAACACCCTCTGATGTGACCTCTCAACTGAGCTCATTCCTCCTCCCTTTCCCACTTGGAAATCTTGGATGTCTCTTCTTCCCATCTAACAGTTTACGAGATCCACTGATCCCTTCTCATTTCCCACCTAGAAACCTACAAAACATTTGCCATATCTCTTTCCCTCGTCACTGAGATTTTCAGAATACCTCAGCCATTTTTTTAACATCTGTTGCTACCCTCTAGACAACAACTTCTAGACATGCCATTTAGTTGTCCTCTTCAAAGTCCATTCATACCTCCAGTGCACCTTTTCCTCCTAATGGATTTTGAATGCTAGCTTCTCCATCTGCGCTCTGATATCACTAAGATCATTGTCCATCTCTTATTTGATTTTATGTGGGAAAACTCTCCCTTGACCGCATTCATGAATTCCAATGACCATCTTGCTTCACTTACAACCCACTTGGTTGTTTACCATCTGTTGCACACCTTGCAACAACCTCAACAGAATATCACACTATGTCCCCCTTGCCTACATAAATCAATTCTTCATTAACTATGATATCTCCTTTTCCTACGATCTATAGACAAAACCCATCTCTGATACCACTTGGTCGCAACCCCTGCCCCCCTTCCCTCCGTAATTTTGGGGTTGAACGACCTCTTGTTCTAGAATCGTTCAAGTAATCGAACCGAATGGTTTGTCTAGCTCCTGATGGAACCGATTAACTTGACATAGGCCCTTTGTCTTCTCAGTGCAGGTTATGTGGCACCCACAGACCCTCTCCATATTAATGTCAACAAAAGCTATCTCTTTGTGCTAGGCTTCCCCCTTGATATGACCACAGACTTTGACTGTGGGCCAGCTTCCTTTACACCTCTATACTTTGGATCTTTCGTGAGCTTCTTACTCCTCTTTTTCCTGATTCCTGAATCGACGAATTCTCTGGGACCCGATATACGGTCCACGTTCCTCTTGTGACCAATGGCTATGATCAAATCATGAGTTCGGACTTCGTGATTCCTCTCTTCTCTTGAATCTTTCCTTTATGACTTGTGAATCAATGAAGTGTTGATCCCAAGTCCACGTGTCCTATCCCAATGGACAACCAAGATTACTTCATCTCTCGGCTCTTTGGGTATTCTCCTCTTGACTTTTCTCAAAGGGTTCTTCCTTCAAAGTGTGTGGATATCTGGCATGTGTCTTTTGGATCCAACAGTCTAGAATCACTTCGTGTGTCACGACTTCATGAAGATCTTTGTTTGCACTCGACAAACCTTCCGAAGTTCCTTCTCTCGAACTTCTGCCACCTATCTCTCTCGACGATGGATAATTTCACTATCTTCTGGAATTTGGCGAGTCCTCGACCCCTTTTGCACACTTAGCGCAAATTATTTATTTCAATACTTAATCTATTCTCTAACTCCTTCTTCACTCTTTGCATAGTTCTACATAGACTCTTCTACGACTTTGCTCAACTTGAAAATCTTCAAATTTCACCGTTCCTCTGTTAACTCCCTCGTACCCTCCTGGACGTTTCGTGTTATTCCCCTTGAGCTTGTAATATGGACTTATAGTATCTTTGGCACACTCCTCGCAATCATATCCATTCTTCGACGACTTTCCCCTTAGATTACAGGAGGGTTTAGTCATCTCCTTTCCTTTGTCGATGCACTCTTGCAAAGCCTTCCTTCCTCAGAATGTTCAGTAATTCTGGGATTCTCTTAAGGATTCCAACACTTATAACAATGTTTCTCTTGTATGCTCTCATACTTTCTCTATGTCCTCCTGGCAGAGTGTTTCAGAGTGTTTAGTAACTCTGAGTTGTGCTTCCTCCTACATAGTCTTTCCTTCCAAGGTACTTAACCACCTTGAAATTTACTCACAAATCTGTGAATTAACTTGGTATGCCTTCCTGGAAGTCTCTCTTGTGACTCCATCGTGTTTAGACACACACTCCTTTCATTGGCTCACATAGTTTCCTCTCTCTCTATCGTGCACTACTTGCACTTGGCCTAGAGAACCAGACCTAATCCAACACACTCACGGGTAGAAAACTTTATCTCTATCCCTGCAGACAATTTCTAACATTTAGCTACAATTCAGATGCATACAAATGGCATTCATAACACAACATCCATTACACAGAATTTGAAAATAGGAAAAACTATCATTTTCTATTAATGATAGAATTTCAAATTACAATAGTGGACTTTGAGCTACAACTGAGTCCCGACTCTCTGTGTTTCTCTTCTGGATAAATCTATATTAGCTAACCTCCTATAGCCTCCTACAACCCAATCTCTAATTTGTAACAATTACAAATATTTATACAAGAGGGGATCGACGTGCTTTCCTCGTAAGCTAAACTACTGGTGTCAAATCACCATTCAAAATACCTATCTAATAGGAAAATTACAACGATGGAAATTCGCTCCAAATCGGATGCAGATCCCTTCTGCCATAGACCACTTAATGGTGACCTTATTGCCAACTTGTGTGAAGGCACAACTTAGCTCTTCTAGCTTGTCATCATTAAATGCCTGGATCACAATTTTGATTCTTGAGGAAAAATTAGAGGGCGACGCTTCTCCCTTCCTTGAATGCACACCATGCATGCTAATTGACTGGCGTGTGCAAAGGTGGAGCGATGATCCTACATCATAAAAGTTAAATGAGACTAATAGAAAGTAATCCACATATGATAAATAATTTTATGCCATAATTCAACCTTTGAAGAAGTGGAGGCACTATCTTGTTCCAAAGGAATTTGTCTTGTATTGTGACTATCAAGCTTTACAATTCATAACCAGATAAGAGAAGTTAAACTAGAGACATGATAAGTGGATAGAGTTTATGCAAAATTTCACTTTTGTCATTAAACATATTTTTGGTAATGCTAACAAAGTTGTTGATGCATTGAGCATGAGATGTATGATTCTACAGGAGGTTCAGGTGAAGACCTTGTGGTTTGAACACTTTAAGGATATGTATTGTGATGAGTCATATTTTAAAGAAGCATATGAATCATGTGGAAATCCTATGCTCAAAGACAGAAGCTAGTGGATAGAGCATATGATTCAATATGAATTGATGTTTAAAGGTTTCCAATTATGCATACCGAGGTGATCGATGAGAGAAAATATATTGAAGGAAAAACACAGTGGAGGACTAGCAAGACATTTCGACCATGACAAGAAATTTTCATGGTTGAACAGTTCATTCTATTGGCCAGGTATGAGAGAAGAGGTGAAATTTTTTGTGAAAAAATGTAATATTTTCCAGTATGCAAAAGGAAAGAAAAAAAACACTGTATTGTATCAGCCATTGCCTATTTCAGATAGGCCTTGGGATGGACTGAGCATGGATTTTGTGTTAGGATTGCCAAGAACCCAGAGGGGAAGTGATTCCATATTTTTTTTGGTTGATATATTCTCAAATATGGCACACATTATCCCATGCCAGAATAAAAATGATGCAACATAGATTGCAAATTTGTTTTTCAAGGAAGTTGTGAGACTTCATGGATTTCCTAGAAGAATTGTCTCGGATAGAGACACTAAATTTGTTGCTCATTTCTAGAGAACATTATGGAACAAGATGGGGAAGTAATTGTCTTTTAGTTCAACATATCACCCTCAAACATATGGACAGAAAGAGGTGGTAAATCAGAGATTGGGAAATTTGTTATGAAGTTTGGTCACTGAACATCATAGCCAATGGGATCAAATTATGTCACAAACATAGTTTGCATATAATGACTCACCAAACATAAGTACCAGAAAAATCCCATTCCAGATAGTGTTTGGGATGATGCCAAGAGGGGTATCATAATTGAGAGACATGGAGCAGAGTGAATTCAGAAGCGCTGGAGCAGAAGACTTCACTGCAACGATGCAGAAGCTTCATAATCAAATCAAGGAGAAGTTGCAGAAAAACAATGTAGAGTATAAACACATAGTTGATCAACACATAAGAGAACTTCAATTTGGAGTGGGAGATCAATTTTTAGCACACTTGAGGAAGGAAAGGTTCCCAAGAGGAACATATAACAAGATGAAGTTGAAGAATATTGGACCATGCAAGATCCTAATAAAATTTGGTAACAATGCTTACGAGATAGAGTTGCTAGAGGATGTGGGAATATCACCCATATTCAACATTTTAGACCTATATCCTTACAAGGAAGATGACACATAAATATCAGAAGATGAAGAGAATATTTAGTGGGAGAAGTAGATGCCTATAGTAGAAAATCCATAGATGGAGAATATCGTTGATCAGAGGATTGGTAAGAAGACCAGGAGGAATACCTATTTTGAATATTTGGTCAAGTGGAAGGAAACCCCAATAGAAGATGCCATTTGGGTAAGTGAAGATGATGTCGAGAAACATGGAAGGTCAGTGCAAGAGCTCATGGACATGAGTCCATGAATTTTCTTACCAGAGGAGCATCATGTAGGAGCATCATCAACAAAGCCACATGGGATGACAACAAAGCACCTAGTGCGCCTTTTGAGTAAACTTTTAAATTTTGAAAGATGGTGTATCTCAGAGAAATTATGAGTAAATGATAAATCAAATAATTTTTAATGGTCGAAGGTTGAATGATTGCGTCAAACTGGGATAGATCATATCGTCCTTTAGTTATTTGATTTTGGCATGATCTGAACATTCACCTTAAATTGTCTGTCACAGACGTTTATTGTATTATGACTAAGTAGTTGTAATCTTTTACTTCGGTTAGATAGGTAGTTGGAGGGAACCCTAGAGGACCTCTTGTATAAGTAGATGCATTGTATGCTTGAATAAGATTTTTGTAGATTAGTAGGAGATAGTTGTTACTGAATGTAAGTTGTTTTACCAGAGTTGTAGCCATTTACATATGAATGAATATAACAGAGGGACATTGACTCAACGCATGGTGTTGCTACTGTTTACACTTTCCATGCTATTTTATTTTTTCATGAATGAATGAGTTATGTTATTGAGTATATGAAACAGTGAAGCATTTGGATAAGCTTGAATTGTTTCTCTTCATTGAGTTTATGCAAGGTGTGCATACAGTCTGCAAGGAGTGACTTGAAAAATTCTGTTTCAACTCAAAAGCTCAGAAGAGGTGGCATGAAACTTCCATTTGCAAGGAGTGAAAAGGGACTATTGAAAGGCATGCACAGTCACCCGCAAGAAGCTAAGTCTTGCGTAAGAATCTGTCGCAAGGAGTACACAGATTCAAAGTTTGACTAAGTGTCAAAGTATCCCTCTAAGGAGTCAAATGGTTCAAGAAACAAAGCTCAAGAGAGACAGCAGGAAGAAATATTCAAAGGGAGTGAAGCTTTGAGGGTTTATTGAGTTATCGACCAAAATCCATGTAGGAGGAATCATAATCGTTCCATATCGTTGGATCTAGGAAAAGTGAGTGAGCTTTAAGTATCATTGTGCACACAAGAGAGAGGAATTTTCTGAATCCCTGAAGAGGTTAGGGACCGTCCATCATCTAGATGGATAGGTGGAATAAGATCTGCAACTCCAGAGTGGAATCACTTCAGAAGTTTTGTATACAAGGAGAGAGAAAAATCATTGAACAGCCAAAGGCCAAAGTAGATCATGGCCGTTGGTCGCCAGGAGGCATGTGTCAAAAGATCTGAGACTCTGGAGAAATATCACTCTGGGAGATTTTAGTTGTGGAGTGTGACAAAATCTTGAAGTCCTGAAGAGCAGAGTAGATCGCAGCCGTTTGTTATGAAGGACACACGATGAGAGATATGGAAGTTCGGAGGTCTAACACTCTAGAAGGAAGTCAATAGGGAGCAGAGAAAATATGGACCGTCAAATCCAGAAGGACATGCAATAGAGATCTGTGAACTCTGGGTGAAAGAAATCTAGGATTAAGCTAGTGTGGAGAGGTTGAAACTCTCAAAGGTTGAAGTCCCAAAGTGAACTAGGATCATTGATCAGGAAGGACATGTGGTGCACGATCCTCAAGTCCAGAAGAAAAAACTCCGGGGGAAAAGGATGTAGGAACATTCGAAACTCCCGAATGCCGAAGTCTCGAAGTGGACCAGAGCTGTTGATTTGGGTGGATGCATGGTGCTTGATCTAGAAATTCAAGTATGGAGTACTGCAGGGAAAAGTGTAGGTTGGAACATCTAGAACTCCTGAAGCATGGCATCCCAAAGTAGATCTCGACTGTTGGTTGCGAAGTGGGACATGGACCATTGATCTAGTCTCAGTGAAAATTTTTGAAGTCGCGAAGTGCTAGGAGGTTAAGCCTCAGGTCACAACCTAAGGTCGCATGCAAAGAAGAACCAGCAGAAGGAGCTAGCGCCCATCGATGTTGATATTTGAAAAAGCACTAAGAATTAAGGGCCCACACGTACAATACAACCTACACCTTGGGTGATAACAAGGTCTGTGTTTGATTTAGTTTGAGATCAGTAAGGTCTCAAGGAGCTAATCCATATCTAATAGATTAAGATCCTTCACTAGGAGGTCACGCAGTCCCAAGGGAGAGTAGGGGGTTATGTTCCACCATGCTATGTCATATCATGCATTTCCATTCCATGACTTTCCTTGTCTTTCCATGCCATGCCTTTCCTTTGCATGCCTTTCCATTCCATTCCTTGCCTTTCCAGGCCATGCCATGCCATGCCTTTCCTTTTCATCTTTCCATGCCATGCCTTGCCATGCCATGCATTTGATTTCATTTCCATGCCATGCCCTGCCATGCCTAGCCTTGCCATACCTTTCCATGTCATGCCATTCCATGCCTTGTTATGGTATGTTATGCCTTTCCATGCCGTTCCTTTCCATACCATGCCTTGCAATTCCATGCATTGCATTCACTTTCCATGCCTTGTCTTTCCATACCATGCATTTCCATACCATGCCTTTCCATGCTATGCCTTTTCATGCCTTTCCTTTCCATACCATACCTTGCCTTTCCATACAATGTCTTTCCATGTCATTCCTTTCCATACCATGCATTTCCTTTCCATGCCATGCCTTTCCATACCATGCCTTGTCATGCCATGCCTTTCCCTAACCTACCATTCCATGACATTCCTTTCCTTGCGTTGCCTTTCCATTCCATGCCATGCCATCCCTTGCCTTTGCATGCCTTTCCATGCCATGCCTTGCATTGCCTTTCCTTTCTATGCCATGCCATGGTATGGTATGCCTTGCCTTGCCTTGGTATGGTATGGTATGATATGGTATGCCTTTCCTTGGTATGGTATGGTATGATATGGTATCGTTGGCATGGTATGGTATGCCTTTCCTTGGTATGGTATGGTATGATATGGTATCATTAGCATGGTATGGTATGGTATGCTATGGAATGATATTTCTTTCCTTTCCATGCTATGGTATGGTATCCTTGGCATGGCATGGTATGGTATGACATGCCTTGCCTTGCCTTGACTTGCCATGCCATGGTATGGTATGGTATGGTATGCCTTTCCTTTCCATGCTATGCTATGGTATGATATGGTATGCCTTTCCATTCCATGCCTTTCCATACCATGCCTTGAAATTCCATGCCTTGCATTCACTTTCCATGGATTTTCTTTCCATACCATGCCTTGTCATGCCATGCCTTGCCTTTCCATGCCATACCATTCCTGTCATTCCATGCCTTTCCATACCATGCATTGACATGTCATTCCTCTCCTTTCCTTTCCATGCCTTGCTATTCCATGCCATGTCATGCATTGTCTTTCCTTTCCATTGCATGTCATGCCATACCTTGCCTTTGCATGGTATGGTATGGTATGATATTCCTTTACTTTCCATGCCATGGTATGGTATCCTTGGAATGATATGGTATGGTATGGTATGGTATAGTATTCATTTCCTTTCCATGCTATGGCATGGTATTTTATGCCTTGCCTTGCCATGCTATGGTATGGTATGGTATGCCTTTCCATGACATGCCTTTCTGTACCATGCCTTGCAATGCCATGCATTGAATTAACTTTCCATGCCTTGTATTTCCATACCATGCCTTTCCATTCCATGCCTTGTCTTGACATGTCATACTACGCCTTTCCATACCATGCATTTCCTTTCCATACCATGCCTTTTCATACCATACCTTGCCATACCATGCCATGCCTATCCATGTCATACCATTCATTTCCATGCTGTGCCTTGCCATGCCATGACTTTCCATACCATCCATTTACAAGCCATTCCATGCCTTGCAATACACCCCTCGAGCAAATTGGCCACATGTCCCTGAATGGATTGAGGAGGAGAGTTTCAACACACGATAAAACTCAAACCGAGACTTGGATGGACGAATCATCAATTGGATTGGATCTGGAGCATCGATTTTCAGATAGTGGGGCCCCTCCACTATCATTTCATCGACCAAAAAATTGTTTGTTGGCGTATCTATGGCAGTAGGGTTTTTCTTAATGAGGAATAGTGCAATTTTTGAAGAGGAGGTCAATTTTCAAGAACATTGTGTCGATCATTTTTGGGTAGTTTAGTCATGTGGGCCTTGTCCAAACAAATTTGCGGGATCTTACAAAACTTTGTTATGCTTCTCAGTTACGATTTTATTCCCCCAAACCAAATTTTCCACATGTCCTTGAATGTCCCAAGGAGGAGAGTTGAAATTCATGATAAAAATAAAACCAAGACTCAGATGGGTGAATCACTATTTTCATTAGATCCGGAGCACTATTTTTCATCTAGTGGTGCCCCTATGCTACCATTTCGTCAACCATAAAACTGTTTGTTGGAGTATCTTCGGCATTATTGTTTTTCTCAATGAGGCATAGTGCACGTTCTGAAGAGGAGGTCGATTTTCAAGAACACTATGTCAGGAATTTGTGGGTAGTTGGTAGTGTGGGCCTTGAACAAACAGACTTTTGGAGCTTGTGGAACTCTATTATGCTGCTCGGTTTGGATTTACACCCCCAGACCAAATTGGCCACATGTCCCTGAATGGCTTGAGGAGGCAAGTTACAAATCACAATAAAAATCAATTTGGGAATCAAATGAATGAATAATTAGTTTCATTGGATCTGAAGCACCGAGTTTTAGCTAGTGGGGCCCCTCCACTATCATTCCATCGACTAGAAAACTGTTTGATGGAGTATCTCTGGCACTAGGGTTTTGCTCAATGAGACACAGTGCAATTTCTGAAGAGGAGGTCTATTTTCAAGAACACTATGTTAGGTGTTTTTGGGTAGTGTATTTGCATGGTCCTTGGACAAACATACTTGCAGGAGCTTGCAAAAATCTTTTATGCTACTCGGTTTGTGTTTTATGCCCCCAGACCAAATTGTCCACATGTCGTAGAATGACTTGAGGAGGCAAATTGCAACTCGCGACAAAACTCAAACCGAGACTCATATGTGAAAACCGTTGGTTGCATTGGATCTGTAGCACTGGGTTTCAGCTAGTGTCCCCCCTACACTATCATTCCGTCGACCGAAAAACCATTTTTTTGAGTATCTCCGACACTAGTGTTTTGCTCAATGAGGCATAGTGCAAGTTTTGAAGAGGAGGTCAATTTTGAAGAGCATAGTGTCAGAAATTTTTGGGTAGTGTAGTTGCATGGGATTTGGAAAATAAGACTTATGGGAGCTTACAAAACTCTGTTATTCTACTCGGATTACATTTTATGCCCCCAGATCAAATTGGACGCATGCCATTGAATGACTTGAGGAGGTGAGTTGCAACTCGCAATAAAACTCAAAAAGGGACTCGGATGGGAAAACCTCTGGTTACATTGGATCCAGAGCACTAGGTTTCATTTAGAGGGTCCCTTATGTTATCATTTCATCGACTGAAAAACTATTTGTTGGGGTATCTCCGGAGCTAGTGTTTTGCTCAATGAGGCATAGTGAAAGTTCTGAAGAGGAGGTCAATTTTCAAGAACATTGTTTCATGCATTTGTGGGTAGTGTAGTCATGTGGGATTTGGCCAAACAGACTTGTGGGAGCTTACAAAACTCCACTATGCTTCTCGGTTTGGATTTTACGCCCCCAGACCAAATTGGCCACATGTCCCTAAATGGCTTGAAGAGGCGAGTTGCAACTCGCAATAAAAATCAAACTGAGACTTGGATGGATGAATCGTCAGTTGAATTGGATCTAGAGCACCAGGTTTCATCTAGTGGGGCCCCTCTATTATCATTTCGTCGACCAAAAAATTGTTTGTTGGAGTATCTCCGACACTAGGGTTTTTCTCAATGAGGCATAGTGCAATTTCTGAAGAGGAGATCGATTTTCAACAACATTGTGTCAGTTGTTTTTGGGTAGTGTATTCATGTGTGCCTTGGAAAAATAGACTTGTGGGAGCTTACAAAATTATGTTATGCTGTTCAGTTTGGATTTTATGCCTCCGAACCAAATTGGCCACATGTCATTGAATGACTTGAGGAGGCGAGTTATAGCTCATGATAAAACTCAAACCAGGACTTGGATGGATTAGCTATCAATTGCATTGGATATGGAGCACTAGCTTTTAGCTAGTGGGGTCCCTCCGCTATCATTTCGGTGATCAAAAAATTGTTTGTTGGAGTATCTACGACACTATGGTTTTGGTCAATGAGGCATACTACAATTTCTGAAGAGGCAGTTGATTTTCAAAAACACCGTGTTGCGCATTTTTTTCTAGTGTAGTCACGTGGGCCTTGGCCAAATAGAATTATGAGAGATTTTGAAACTCTGTTATGCTGCTCGGTTTGGATTTTAGGCCCCTGGACCATGTCCTTGAATGGCTTGAGGAGGCGAGTTGCAACTCGTGCTAAAACTCAAACCGGGACTTGGATGCATGAACCTTTACTTGCATTGGATCTGAAGCACTGGGTTTTAGATAGTGGGTCCCCTATACTATCATTCCATCGACTGGAAAACCATTTGTTGTAGTATCTCTATCACTAGGTTTTTGCTTAGTGCTTATTACATATGTTTGACAATTTAACAACTTTTTAGGCTAGACATGGACTGAGAAGTGAAGCAATGGAAAGGAAAGGCAAGTGAAGGCATGGAAAGTGAAGGCATGGCATGAAAAGGCATGGCATGTGAAGGCATGGAAAATAATGGCATGCATGACAAGTGAAGGAATGACATGAAAAGGCATGGAAATGCATGAAAAAGAAAGGCATGGAAATTCAAGTGAAGGAAAGGAAAGGAAAGGCATGGAAAGTGAAGGCATGACATGGTGTGAAAAGGAATGGAATGGAATAACATGGAAAGGAAAGTCATGGAAATGCAAGTGAAGGCATGACATGGCAAGGTAGGACAAGGAAAGTAATGGCAAGTAAAGTGAAGGCAAGGAAAGGAAAGCCATGACAAGGCAAGGTAAGCCACGACAGGTGAAGGAAAGACAAGGAAAGGCAAGGAAAGTGAACGAAAGTAAAGGCATGGAAAGTGACAAAAAGGAAAGGAATGGAAAGTAAAGTCATGGAATTTCTTCAGTCTTGCTACTTTTCTACTATTGTATTTAAAATCATGCTCATGAAACCCCAATCTATACCATTTCTCAAGAAGCACACAGACAAAATGAAGGAAACTAATGGTTGTTTTATGAGTTGTAAGTTACCACTTTTCCAACACTCATTGAACTTGATGGTTGCATGGTATCCATACTTTTTTTTCTCTCCAAACAATGCCACAAAACTATGCCTAGATTGAACATCTTTCACCAGCAAGTACCAAGAATGAGGGATCAATATAAGAGATCAAACTTGGCTCTTAATAAGCTTTCCAAATTGAGGAGCCAAGCCAAAGAATATATTTTGAGTTGTCAATACACACTCTACCTTCTCATGCACACAAATCATAGGATGGATTTGTCTATAAGTAGGAGGAGTGTGAAATCAAGACTAATATTCCACCCCTCCCACAAAACGTGTAGCATAACCATGAGTTAGGTATGAACTAGGGTAAATTACAAGGTTTTATCTCTCCAATATCCATCGTTTGATCACAAGAATGAATATTGTGTAATTTATGAAGAGGAGGTTGATTTTCAAGAAAATTGTGTCGGTCATTTTTGGGTAGTGTAGTCCTGTGGGCCTTGGCCAAACAGACTTGTGGTATCTTACAAAACTCTGTTATGATGCTCAATTAGGATTTTATGAACCCAAACCAAATTAGCCACATGTCCTTGAATGACCTAAGGAGGAGAGTTTAAACTCATGATAAAACTCAATCCAAGACTCGTATGGGTGAATCACTAGTTGCATTAGATTCAAAGCACTAGTTTTCAGCTAGTGGGGCCCCTACACTATCATTTTGTTGACTAGAAAATTGTTTGTTGGAGTATCTCAGGCACTAGTTTTTTACTCAATGAGGCATAGTGAAAGTTTTGAAGAGGAGGTAGATTTTCAAGAACACTGTGTCAGAAATTTGTGGGTAGTCTAGTCATGTGGGACTTGGACAAACAAACTTGTGGGAGCTTGTGGAACTCCATTATGCTGCTCGATTTGGATTTACGCCCCCAGACCAACTTGGCCACATGTCCTTGAATGGATTGAGGAGGTGAGTTAAAAATCACGATAAAAATAAAACTAGGACTCATATGAATGAATAGTTAGTTGCATTGGATCTGAAGCACCGAGTTTCAGCTAGTGGGGCCCCTCCGCTATCATTCCATCGACTGGAAAACTGTTTTATGGAGTATCTTTGGCACTAGGGTTTTTCTCAATGAGACATAGTGAAGTTTATGAAGAGGAGGTCTATTTTCAAGAACACTATGTTGGGTGTTTTTAGGTAGTTTATTTGTGTGGTCCTTGGCCAAACATACTTGCGGGAGATTACAAAACTCTATTATTCTCCTCGGTTTGGATTTTATGCCCCCAAACCAAATTGGCCACATGTCACAGAATGACTTGAGGAGGCTAGTTGCAACTCGCGATAAAACTCCAACCGAAACTCATATGTGAAAACTGTCAGTTGCATTGGATTTGTAGCATCGGGTTTCAGCGAGTGGGGCCCCTATGCTATCATTTTGTCAACCGAAAAACTGTTTCTTGGACTATCTCTGACACTAGTGTTTTTCTCAATGAGGCGTATGCAAGTTTTGAAGAGGAGGTCAATTTTCAAGAGCATCGTCTCAAACATTTTTGGGTAGTGTAATTGCATGGGATTTGGAAAAATAGACTTACGGGAGCTTACAAAACTATGTTATGCTACTCGGCTTGGATTTTATGCCCCCAGATCAAATTGGCCACATGTTGTTGAATGACTTGAGGAGGAAAGTTCCAGCTCGCAATAAAACTAAAACCAAGACTTGGATGGGAAAACCTTTGGTTGGATTGGATCCATAGCACTAAGTTTCATCTAATGTGGCCCTTATGCTATCATTTCATTGACCGAAAAACTGTTTGCTGGAGATCTCCAACATTAGTGTTTTACTCAATGAGGCATAGTGCAAGTTCCGAAGAGGAGGTCGATTTTCAAGAACATTGTTTTGGTAATTTGTGGGTAGTGTAGACATGTTGGATTTGGCCAAACAGGCTTGCGAGAGCTTACAAAACTCCATTATGATGCTCAGTTTGGATTTTACGCCCCCGAACCAAATTTTCCACATTTCCCTAAATGGCTTGAAGAGGTGAGTTGCAAATCCCAATAAAACTCAAACTAGGACCCAAATGTATGAGTCATTAGATGAATTGGATCTAGAGCACCAGGTTTCAACTAGTGGGGCCCCTCTGTTATCATTCCGTCGACTGAAAAATCATTTGTTGGATTATCTCTGACACTAGGGTTTTTCTCAATGAGACATTGTGCAATTTCTTAAGAGGAGATAGATTTTCAAGAACATTTTGTCATTTTTTTTGGGTAGTGTAGTCATGTGGGCCTTGGCAAAATAGACTCGTGGGAGCTTACATGACTCTGTTATGCTGTTCAGTTTGGATTTTATGCCCTCGAACCAAATTGGCCACATGTCATTGAATGACTTGAGGAGGTCAGTTGCAACGCACGATAAAACTCAAACTAGGACATGGATGGATGAACTGTCAATTGAATTGTATATGGAGCCTAGGTTTTAGCTAGTGGAGTCCCTCCACTATCATTTCGTTGATTGAAAAACCTTTTTTTGGAGTATCTATGACACTATGGTTTTGGTCAATTAGGCATACTACAATTTCTAAAGAGGAGGTCAATTTTCAAGATAATTGTGTCAGGCATTTTTGGATAGTGTATTCACATAGGCCTTGGCCAAATACACTTAAGGGATCTTTTGAAACTCTGTTATGCTACTCGGTTTGGATTTTACACCCCCAGAACAAATTGGCTACATGTCCTTGAATGGATTGAGGAGGTGAGTTGCAACTCATGCTAAAACTTACACCGAGACACAAATGCATGAAACTTCAGTTGCATTGGATTTGGAGCACTAGGTTTTAGATAGTGGGTCCCCTACGTTATCATTCCATTGATCGAAAAACCATTTGTTGAAGTATATTTGTCACTAGGTTTTTTCTCTGTGCTTATTACATATGTTTGACAATTTAAAAACTTGTTAGGCTAGACATGGCATGACAAGTGAAGGAATGGAAAGGCCAAGGAAGTGAAGGAATAGAAAGTGAAGTCATGGCATGAAAATACATGGCATGTGAAGGCATGGAAAATCATGGCATGAAATGACAAGCGAAGGAATGACATGACAAGGCATGGAAATGCATGACAAGGAAAGGTATGGAAAGGAAAGGGAAGGCAAGGAAAGGAAAGGCATGGAAAGTGAAGGCATGGCATGCTATGACACAACATGGAATGACAAGGCATGTCATGGAATGACATAGCATGGAAAGACAAAACATGGAAAGGAAAGTGAAGGCATGGCATGGCAAGGCATGACAAAGAAAGGCATGGTAAGGAAAGTGAAGGCAAGGAGAGTCAAGGCATGGCAAGGCAAGGTAAGCCACGAAAAGTGAAGGAAAGACAAGGAAAGGAAAGGAAAGTGAAGGAAAGGAAAGGCATGGAAATGAAAGGCATGGAAAGTGAAGGAAAGGAAAGGCATGGCAAGTGAAGTCATGGAATTTATTCAGTCTTTCTACTTTTCTACTATTGTATTTAAAATTATGCTCATGAAACCCCAATCTATACCATTTCTCAAGAATCACACATACAAAATGAAGGAAACTAATGATTGTTTTATGAGTTGTAGTTTACAAATTTTCCAACACTCATTGAACTTGATGGCTGAGTGGTATCCATACTTGTTTTTCTCTCTAGACCGTAGCCCAAAACTATGCCTAGATCAAACATCTTTCACTAGAAACTACCAAGAATGAGGGATCAATATAAGTGATCAAACTAGGCTCTTATTAAGCTTTTCAAATTAAGGAACCAATACAAAGAATATATTCTGAGTTCTCAATACACACTCTACCTTCTCATGCACACAACTCATAGGATGGATTTGTCTACAAGTAGGAGGAGTGCGAACTCAATACTAATATTTCCCCCCTCCCACAAAACGTGTAGCATAACCATTAGTTGGAGTATGAACTAGGGTAAATTACAAGTGATTATCTCTCCAATATCCCTCATTGGATCACAACAATGAATTAAATTTGTCAATGTAAATTAATACCCAAAAACCATCATAATGGATGATTGTCAATATATTTCATTTTTAACCACATGACATTTCCTTTGTCAAGCACATTACCCTAAGTGAATGGTGGAGCCTTTACTTGTAACCCAACTTTATATGATTATCTTGTAGTGGTGGCCAATAATTATAATTTTCCTTGGCATTTCACCTTAGGAATAATAAATTACATTGAGAGTTGGGATACTTATTATCTTTCTAGCCATGTTTCACATTATTATAGATGTAATAAACCAAAATAACTAGAAATAGAGCATAGAATCCATGCACAAGTCATAAGCATATCCATACATTTTCAAAATAACCTTGTGAAAATTGACATGAGCGGTTAATCTACATAGGCACATATGTCATTATATCAATGCTAAACATCAAAACTAATGATTGATGGTGAACATATTAAATAACATCCTTACCCCACACATCATTTCAATGTCATAAGTCATCATAAGTCATAGATCCATATGTAAAACATGAACATTAGTATTCGACATCATACTAAATTCAACCATGAAATGATCACACTCACCAATATATCAAACAGACCATGAATTAATAAACTATAGCATATTTACCAGTTTGACATTAGTACACACTAGGAGGATAACTTATAATTCTTAGTAAGGAATTTGAGCTATTGATCATTAACTAGGGTGAAATTGGTGTTTATTAGATCTACGTGGTTGTTAGATAGTTGGATTATGTTGACAGAAATGTTTTTTGTATAGTTGGTTTTCATTGATTTCAACCCTTATAGAGAGTGATATTGTAGATTGATGTCAACCCTTGGAGAAGTCTGGTAGCGAATTTCAGTAGTGCAAAGGTATGGGTAAGAAAATTGTATTTGTTTTAGGTATAAAGACATGAATATAAGTGAATATGTAGTTAAGACTATTCTATATGGATAGTACATGTCATTCCATTTCCTTTTATATGTGGAACACCATGTGGTTCCTCATAGTTGGTGAGATATGGCCTCTTGAAGTTGGAGGACCCCCAAGAGTATTCTAGAAGCCCCTAAAAGGTCAACAAGAAGTCAATTATTCTAGAAAGTCTTCAGGAAGATTCCTAGTCAATGTGGTTGCAAGGAGAAATTAATTAAATAATAAAGTTGACAAAGTTCCTAAGTGGACAAAGTGTCTAAGTGGACAAAGTGGCTAAGTGGACAAAGTGGTTAAGTGGATACTTTTAGAGGAAGCTACTTGGAGAGTATAAATAAGAGAGAAAGGGTCTCCCATTAGCACCAATTGAGAATATTGAATATATACAAGTGAATGAGGTAACCAAAGGAGATCTAAGGCGAATTTCATAGCGAAGGTGAAGTAAAGAAGGATGGAATTCAAGGGAGGATAAAGTCTTTTGATGATGCTTTCTAAGGTATGTTATTTACAGGTCATCTCACCATTTTCTAAATAAAAAATTTTCTAGAATGATTCAGATAGATAAATATGGAGGTTGTTGGGAAAACATATCCCAGTAAATGGGATAAACATTTTATATTGTGGGTCATTGTAGTTTGGGAGGTACACTCTATGGAAGATAGGGTTTGTGGCTAGTTCTGAAGCTAGTCTAAAATAGTTGTTCTGGGTAAAAACATCATAACTTCTTCATAACATATTCAAATTTAGTGATACCAAATGAATTGGTTAGAGTAAAGTATTTATTATGTTGTGTACCATTTTAAGATCCATAAAGAAATTATTTCACGTGTGGAATTCTCTACAAGTTCACTCTTTAGAATAAGCCAGAATTCAACAAGATATGCCATTTTTTCTATAACTTCTTTTCTGGGTGGTTCCAAGTAGTGAAACCTGAAGAATTTGCAAAGAAAACATTGAAGAATATTGTGTATAATTTTCACACCTTTATGCATTATAGGTACACAGTTATTCTTGTTGCAAGTTAGGGTTTTTGACTAATCCAAAATTAGTCATGTGAGACTAAAGTAAAGTTTGATGAAAATGCTAGTCTCTTGTTGTTGAAGTTAAGGAAGGTTTGCAGGCCTGTGATAACATACATGAAGTGTATTACAAAGTTACATGTATGTTTATGGTTATATTTGGTCATGACGTGGTACATGCTTGAGGCTACATAACAGTGGGGCTTGGCACATAGTTTTATGTAAGGGTTTATGGTATTTGGATTATGGATTTTTGATGTATTGCTAGAGGACTCTTGTTATTTGTCTTGTGGTATGGTTGAAGTATATGTTGAGTTCATGTATGAGATACTTAGTTGATGAGATGGAATATACATGAGGTGTATGGTATGGTGATGTTGGTACATCTTGATGAGGTATAACTTGGTTTGTTATTGATACATGATTTGTACATGCTTGGTACATTTTTAGAGGCACTTGTTGGTAATCTCGTTTGACATATTTGTAGTGATATTGGCACATGGTTTATGGTTGATGTGGCATAAATATATTGGTATTGGTAATGGTTATGAGGTGTTATGATGTGCATGGTCAATGCACTTGTGATGGTACAAGTTGTGCTAGTTGTTGATGTACATGATTGGTTGATGATATTATTGTGA
>JZKD02S0222552.1:2104434-2116130 GCA_000966675.3 Picea glauca
TCTTATCATTTCCCGTTAATGCCCCTTATCCCCTTTATTTAATATCTTATCCCTTGTAGTTAATATGTTATCCCTTTTTGGGTACGTAACTTAATTTAATAATATAATTTATTATTCTCCTTTTATTTATTTACCTTATTAATTAATGAGTTAATTAATACTTAAATTAATTATTGACAATCATAAATAACTAATTAATAATAATTAATTAGTTAATGTTATTTTAAGAAATAATTATGGTTTAGCTAATCTTTTAGGACAGTGATATTATTAAATTAATTATAATTAATAATCATATACATTTATTTAAGCAGGGTCGTTACAAGGATACCCATAAACTAACAATTTTTTATTTATTAACACTCTTAATTTTCATTGTAACAAATACAAATAATAGAAGATTTTGAATTTTCATTGTAACAAATATAAATAATAGAAGATTCAAAATCAAAGAAACAAAAAAAAATCAATAAGATATTTTCTTCATCATTCTTCCATTCCATCAATTTACTTAAAAAAAAATTGAAAATATTTTCTACCATCAATTCACCTTAAGTCTTAAATATATTTTCTACTTTTTTTCTGATGTGTTTGTGTGTTTGCTATTGAACTTGGATATGCCATAGGCAATGCCTCGAAGAACCATACATGTCACATGATATATTAAAATTTTTATTGTCTCTATTCTCGTGGTTTTGGAAATCAGTGTAATATTTTTTTTCCTTTACATCTCTCAATATGGATAGATGTATTTAGAGTATAACATCTAGGATAAATGTATTTAGATTATTAGAAAGAAAAATGAATATATTAAAACTATTATAATATTAAGATATACAAAATATTATTTTATAAAAAAACTTATTACTATACATAATGTATTAAAATAAAAATATATATATTATAATAAAACAAAATATTAATTTTTTTTAATATTTTTATTAATAACAAATAAATTAAAATAAAAAATATATATTATAATAAAACAAAATATTAAAAATTCATTATTTTTTATTAATAACACATAAATATATATTATAATAAAATAAAATATTAAAAATTCATTATTTTTTATTAATAACACATAAATGTGAATAACATATTTAAAAAAAAAATATTAATAACTTAAATTAAAAGAAAACTCATAGAGAATAAAATATTCAAATGATTTTTAATAAAAATAAACTTCCTAAATTAAACAAACTTCCTAAATGTGTTAAAGAAAAGATGAAGAGGAAATATTAATATTAATGATTATTTAATCCATCTATTATTTATTATATGTGTCTTTTGACTTTTTTACTATTCACTTATTCACTTTTTTCATAATTGAACATCCTTACTTTATTATTATTCACTTTAATAGTCAAGTAAATTTTAAATTGGCATTGCTCTATATTATATATGCTACTTAATAAATTTTAATATATAAAATTTATCAAAAACATATATAAAATGATGATCATTATGATCATTTAATGTTTTGATATCATGAAACTAAGTTAGATTTATTTCAAGCCATGATTTATCAAGCATCAAGAAGGATCGAATCTCTTGAAGTGCATATCTTTAAAAATTGATAGATTTAGAGTTAAGATGAATCTAGACTAGTTATGAGTTAAAGAGATGAACATGTTGATAATCATACACTTGCCATATCTACTTCTAAATTAATCATTAAAACTTATTATTCTTAATACATTCTCTAAATAAGATTAGATAATGCGAATGCAATGGGATTCAAGGTGGAGGAGTCAACATAAAGCTCAATATGGTGATGATTAATACCTTACAAAAACTCCTTCAAACTACTTAAACAACATCTCCCAATTTTGAGGCAGTGTCCAACTATTAAAACAAAATTCCAAGCAATCAAATTCTTAAAATTAGTTACCACTCATGTATCACATATGAACAAACATTCAAATATAAGATTCATAAAGTTGATAAATTTATCACAAAATATATGACCAAATAATAAAAATTTAATGGATTATTTTCATCTCCTAAATAACATCCCAAAATGTTTGGAGATCAAACATTACTCTATCTCCTGAACAACATCCCAAGATGTTTGGATATCAAACATCACTCTAGACTTTTTAAACATCAACGATTCCACCATGGCTCGAGAGATATTTTTAAACATCATCAGTACTTATTAAGAAACAATTTATAATTAAAATCTTAAATATATACACTTACACAATCAATATTTAAAAATGACAATCTTCCCAACCTTTACAAATCTAACAAAATGAAATAATTTGCAAATTTAATAACAAATCACTAAAATACAAAAATTATCCACAATGAATTATGCGAACTATTTACCCAAATTCTGTCAACCTTTAAGGCATGACATACTAAGAAATTATAATCATGCTAAATTATCACGATCGAGTATTTCCTAGGTAATGTAAACACGTGAATAAGCAGCGAAAAGTCCAAAGACGAAATGAATCCACGGTTGACATATTTCTTCCTACATAACTTATATTTATTTTGTCAGAAAAAGGCCAAGATATCTATGGGAGGCCATTAGACTCAAATTGGTCGTTGGAATTTAAAAATGTATGAGTGATGGCGAATTCGTCTCAAGCCATCTGGAAGAAAAAAAATTGCACAAATTGACCAAGCCGATTCTATTAATTTGATCATAGTAATAGCCTCCAAATACCTTAGAACATAACAGAAAATGATAGCCGCATTAGTCTCTACATCTCAACATAATCCATATATTGTAATTACGACTTTACATCTCAACATAATCCATAGATTGTAATTATGCCTTTAATTCATGTTTGAAGTATGTCTAACTCTAGAGTTTAGAGTTTTAACAAATTGAATATAAAAAACCAAAAGAAGGAAAGAAGAAATAGAGAATAATGAAGTATGTCTAACTCTAAAGTTTAACAAATTGAATATAGAAAACCAAAAGAGGGAAAGAAGAAAGAGAGAATAATGATTGAATAAAGATCACGATGGAAACTTTGGAAATCGTAGAATGAATCATATATAAAATATCATTATGTTTTTTTCTCAATTTGTTTTCTACCATAATCTTTTTAGCAGGAAAAACATTATTCTTCCACGACCATCAAATCATTTAAAAAAAATCTTAATAATTACTTTAAAAACTTATAAAAAAATATACACTTAAGCTTAATTGGTTTGATATCCAAAATCAATAGGTTATAAATTTGAATAAAATAGCTTTCGTGGAGATATTTGGATACAGATTTGTATAACAAAAAAGTCAAAAATCATTACCTCTTCAACAAATTTTGGCTCTTCTAAAAATGTATGTATTTGCACTTTTGAAAAAACATGTATTAGTGATTGTAATTTCATTGTGAAAGTTTCATATTCAATTTGAATTTTCCACTTTATGACATTGTACCTTTTTCATTACAAATGTAATTGCAATTTAAATTTATTAATATTTTTTTCTTCGGGGATAAGTTACCAAGAAGCATTTGTTTTTATGAAAAGTTGAATTGTTGTTTTTCTAGTTTTTTTTGAGCTATGTAGAATATATTTGAACAAAAATTGCAACTCACATATTAGAGAAAATCAATCAAAGTCAGAGTTCATGAGAAAATTAATCTTTTAATGAAAAATGAAAAATTATTAGAGGACATTTAATTTTAAAGAATATTCTTCATTGTATACTTGTTGACCATGGTTGACTATAGTTAACTATGACCATGTTGACCATGGGGACTATGTTGATCCCATTGACCATGTATGACCAATGTTTTCTAAGGCTTATGTCACATTACAATGTTCATGAAAAGATATGTTGGATTGTGATGTTACTTAAAGTTCGTGGTTGACTATGGTTGACCTTGACAATGGATGACCATGTGGACTATGGTTGACCATGACCATGGTTGACCATAGTTGATATTAACCATGTATATGGTTAACATGTTGACCTCAATGACTATATCGGTATAACTAGTAATGAAATATCTATGATGTGGTTAACCAAGGATGACCATGTAAGACCATATCAATATAATTAGCAATGAGATATCGATGTTATAGTTAACCAAGGATGACCATGTTTGCCATGGTCCATCGCATATTTTTTAATGTTTCAAATGTTATACCTATGTATAGTATTCTAGGTAATTATTTCAATTTGAAAAATCATACATATCGGTATGAAGGTGAATATTCAATAAAAAAACATATAATTTACTATTAAAACTTGTAAATTTTTAGTGAATTTTATCAATTTAATCATATTTATGTAGAAAATAGGGAATTTTAAAAACTAAATTGGTTAACATTTTTTTTTTTAAATCGCCAAAAAATAGTGAATTGGCGAAATTTCGCCCCTAAAAAATACCCTACCCATGGATGACCATGTAGACCATGGATAACCAAGTCCATGGTTGACCTTGACCATGTTGACCATGATGACCATGTTAACCATGTATGACCATGTTAATGATGAACTAATTGATTATCTATAGTTGGTCATCATTCTTTATGGACATGGTTGACTATTGTTGATTATGATTGATGTTTGTCACATTGAACCATTTGTTAAGGGTTGTGTTGGATTGCGAACTTGGGTTATATTTGTCGCATTGAAACATTGAGACATTGGGTTATGCAAACCAATGTGACTATGGTTAAATTTTATCACGTTGCAATGTTTATCAACAGTTATGTTGGATTGCAACGTCCAACATGTTCATCATAATGCAACATTGGGTTATGTTTGTCACATTGTAGTGTTGGGTAATGTTTTTCACATTATGATGTTTGTGGAGTGTTATGTTATTTTGAGTCACATTGCAACATATCTTAGTTGACTTATGTAGAATCACTATGTTCATCAATGTTTATGTCACAGTGTGATGTTCCTTAATTTTTTTTTTTGTTTGTGAGGTTCCTCAAAGGTTGTTGAATATAATGTTGTTTATCAAGGTTGACTTATGTAAAACAATGACTTCCTTTTATTTTCCATGGTTTATTTTGGACATGGTTGACTATGGTTTATTATGGTTGAATTTCATCACATTGAAACATTCATCAAGCATTATGTTAGAGTGCAACGTCGGGTTCTGTTTGTTGGATTACAATGACAAGTATTTTTGTCACAAAGTGACAAAAGGTTATGTTCATCGCATTGTGGTGTTGGGTTATGTTCATCACCTTGCAAAATTTTTGAATTCCAATGTTGGTTTGTGCCACATTACAACATTCACCAATGGTATTGTTGGATTGTGACATTCATCAAGGGATTATGGTTGAATTTTTTCACAGTGTAACATTGTCTAGGGTTATGTGACATTGTGATGTTTGTCTAGTCTTATGTCACTGACATTCGTTAAGGGATATGTTAGATTTTGATGCTCCACTTTTATTAGGTCTCTTTGCGATGTGTGTGTGTATATATATATATATATATATATATTGTCGAATTTGTTTGTTCATTTTTTATGTTCAGTATAGCTCATGACACCTTATGACAATCCTTAAGCATTATGTTTGAGTGAGATGTTCTTAAATTTTCATGATGCATTGTGGTATTCATCTTAGTCAAATTAGAAGGAAATGTTATGTTCTTCATTACTTATGTTGCATTGTGACATTCATGAAGGGTCGGGTTATGTCTCAAGTTGTTTATCAATATTACCATGAGTGACTTGGGTTGAATATGGTTGACCATGATTGAATATGGTTGACCATGTGTTTCCATATTAATATGGTTTACAAAGCTTCACTATGGGTATGTTATATTGTGATATTCATGTTGGTTCACTTATCTCAAATTGTTGTTTTCCTCAATGGTTGCATCACATTACAATGTCCACCAACAATTTTGTTGCATTGAGACATTTCAGAAGGGTTATTTTTGGTTCTGATGCTCTGAATGATTATGTTGCAATGTGATGTTCAAATTTTTTAACAAATGTCAGATTGTCCATTCCTCGATGTTTTTTTTGCATTCCAACATTCATCAAGGATTCTACCATTTTCTTATGTTCTTCAAGGGTTTTGCTTCATTGTGATGTTCCTCAAACGTATGATGCATTATCATACTCATTTTAGTTGAATTATGTGGAAATACTATGCTCCTTAATGGTTTTGTCCAATTTCAACATTCATCATGGGTTATGCAAAATTTATGATGTTCATTAATTATTTAAAAATAATATATTTGTAAAAAGAAAGCTAATAAACTAACATAATATATTTGTAAGTGCAATTTGTAATTTAGAAGAAACATTGTTAAATTATATAATAAAGTGAGAAGCAACATGTGTTCACTAACTAATTCATTTTTTTCATAAATATAAAAAAACTCATGGCTAAGAAAAAATCTAATATGAAAATTTACACAACTAATTCGATTTATATTTGTCAATTTTTAAAATTAAAATTATTAATAAATCATCCTATGATAATAGATAAGAATTCTCTACCCAAATTCCATTTTGATATGACAATTGCATATATAATAATTAATAATATACATTGTTAATTTGAATAAGAGAAAACTAACAATTATCTTCCTAAATTACATTTCAATATGACACTTGCATATATAACAATGTAGAATGCACAATATTAAGTTGTATAAGAGAAAGATAAGAAACATGTGTTTATTAATTCATTTGTTTTTCCATAAATATAAAAAAACATATGGCTTGAAAAATGATACATTAAAGTCTAATATTATGTTGCATTGCAACATTAAAAGGTTAAATTAAATAAAAAAAGGAAAAGTTACTCCTTCATAATTAATAAAATAGGAATTTTTTCATATGATACTTAAAAATATGAAATACACAATATATATTGAAATATGTTGCAAATGGTCTTTTAAAAAAAGTTCTATGATATTTTTCATATTTAAGAAATTAATCTTAAAAATTTAACTAATATATTTAAAAAATCACTTTTCAAGTTGAATAAAATATTTGTTCAAAATTTATAAAAAGATATTTAACAAAATATTTTTTAAACTTTAATAAATTGATTAAAATCTTAAACAAATCTCTTAATAAAATTTAACAGATATATTTAAAAAATCACTTTTCAAATTGAATAAAATATTTGTTCAAAATTTATAAAAAAATATTTAACAAAATATTTTTTAAACTTTAATAAATTGATTAAAAATATATCTGATATTTATGTCACATCCATAACACACATACTCTAACTAAGCAGATGACAGTGGTTGATAACTTCAGAGTCTCTTTGCCTACCCTCGATATTGCGAGGAAGGAAATGCTATTAAGCCTTGGAATCAAACTTGGGACAAAAAGGGATCTAGTCTACGATGATAACAATATTTGGGTTGATACTAAACCTAAGGAAGTCATTGACTTCGGTGGGCATGATATCACTATTCTCAAATATGACCAATTTATATCAACACCAAGTATTTCACAAATATGTTGTTGAAGAGTGATGTCTTTATCTTAGACCAACAAAAAGAAAATGTATCAAAAAAAAAAGTGACATTCTTATCCAATTGTGTTAGATATGGTATTTTGTGAAAGTACAAAGAATTCCTCCTACTTCACGATTACGATAGGATATAAAGCCCAATTATATTTTGATTATCCTACTTCACGATTACGATAGGATATAACACTAATAAAAAAAACACAAAAATAATTAAATATAGTATGTATAGTAAATACATGAAGAAATAAAATACTATATGCACATGCATAGTAAAATATTGAATAGAAAAAACCATTTATTACATTTATTATTTTGAAATAATCAAAATCATAATTTGTAATAAACTACATTAAAATTTATATAAACCTTCACTTTTAAAACAATTTAAAATTTGTGTTTCGATATTTTTTAATGTCTCACTTAATATTTATTATATGCTTATTAAAATATATTTACTCAAATAAATAATTATTCATGATGTATGTAATTCTGTTTCCATATCCCTATAAATACACAAATATGCAAATATATATTTATATATAAAATAATAACCATAATTAAAATTAAAGTATATTGAATTAATAACAATAATAACCAAAATTAAATTAATTTATAAAGTATATATAACTTTTAAGTACAGAGTCTATCGAGAAGAGACAATTTTAAAGGGTTCGCTTTACCATTTCAATTTTTTTTTTTTCATATTAATAGGAGAGGTTATAGATATTGAAGTTCAAATAATCTCTCAATACACCTATCCTTTTAGGAAATTACAAATTTGTGTGCTATATCAATACAAATTGTTTTTTCTTAAGAAGAAGAAAAACCAATTTGTATTGATATAGTACACAAATTTTTAATTTTGTGAAAGGATATGTGTAAAGCGTCTAGCTCATGAGTTGGGCACATACCTTTGACAATGAGCTAGAGACAATTTCAACAAATCGATGGATAGTTCACTTGGGAGAGATGAGGCAAAGTGGTGACTTGCCTCACCTTTATAGGTAGGATTAAGAGCATCTTGGGGCTTGGCACGCCTAAGAGAACTTGTACCTCACCCTGCGACACAAGTCATGAAGGAAAGAGAAGCTTATAGATGATACACACCATTTTAATGTTCCACCAACGCATAAACAAGGTTAACTTAGGTGAGTTAGGTGAATCGATGTGTGTAAGAAGGAAACATAATTGTATGCAATAAGAAGAATGAGCCAGACTAAAGAGTCAATGTGACTCCTTGGCATGCCCCACGATGAGATGATGGGTTTGGTTTTTCCACATCCTTGGATAGTACAAAGGTTTACAAAGGACACCTAGAATGCAAAGAAACGAACCGAAGATGACTTGAGACACACAAAAGTGACCAACAGAAAAATGACTTGATGTGGCATGACAAGATGACTTAACATCTTAGGAAAGTGGGTGACATGGATATCGACTCACCTAGACTAGAGAGTTAGCAAGTTCGCTAACGAAAGAACCGACCAAGTGTTGGGTCAGCTTCATCCAACTGCCCATATGATGCATTAGTCCAACCAAGACGAGGTTGGGAGCATATCTCTATATGTGTGTGTGTGAGGGGGGGTTGAATGAGTTAAAACACAATCAAGAATAAAAAAATAAAGATGTGACAACACAAGAAAAAGTGGATAGTTGGCAAGGCGCAAGTCTAAGGTAGGGTAGAGGTAGAAAAACATGAGAACTGCTTGGTATTCTTGGATGATGTTAAGACACAAAGTGTTCCTATGATGATGAAGAGTAAGAATGGTCAAAGTCCTAAAATTTATGCAATTAGGTTGATTGGGGAAACCGGTAGTGGTGCATGAAAAATTTGCAACATGACGTGGAAGCAAGGGGAGTATTTAGGCATGTCATATTTATGTGACATGAGGGAAAATGAATGAAAGCTGATAGATACAAATATTTCAGTGATATCGATCATTAAGAAAATTAATTGGATGTGAAACCTACACAATCATGGACAAGAGTGTAGGGAAGAGTCAAGCTCTTCGCTTGCAAATTTTATGGACGAGTAGGAATCACCTCACAAAGTGTCTTGTTGCCAATAGAGTTGTGAACAAGTTGGGGACAAATGGATAAAGGAATTACTCATCATAGAAGCAACAATTGTTGAGGCAAGTGAGTGCATAGAGGAACTCACCCAACTAAACATCGAGACAAACATAGAGGAGGAAGTAGGACATGGAGACCGAGATCCCAAAACAATTGTGATTTTTTTTAGGAATTACATTATGATCTATGAATTTCAACTAATTGCATAACAACTTGAGGAGTTGGGATGCACACCAGAGGGACTTGGATTGGTTTTGAGATACTTATGCATAGAGAATAAGTTAGACACCATGTACGCCAATAGCCTTGGTGGTGGTTATTGGGTACACTCCATTTACTAAGAAACCAGAAAGAAAGAATGTTGTTGTGAAGTTGGAAGTGCAACCTTGGGTGCCTTGTAAAGAGGTTCCTTAAAAAAAATAGTGATGTGCACTACTGTGAGAAAGGGTCATGGAACACCATGGGGAGTAGGTTCCATGGTCGAATTGGTCAAAAAATGACTTGATAGGTTGGAAGGGATGATAGCCTTGATGAGGCATGATAGAGACTAAGGACATGGAAAGCCACATGAAACAACAATCAACAACTTGGTCGCATAATTGGAGCATTGACAATCAAATAAAATGTGTCAAACTTGTCTGGAAGAAAGGAGATTGGAAAAGAAAACGAAGTTGTAGATGGAAAAGAGTGCTTTGGATGTGGAGATGATAATTCTGTTCGAATGGATGTGATGTCTAGACTAATCACCAAACCAATCCAAGACTTGGAAGATGCCAATGCACGAGACACATGTGTTGGGCATGTGTTATAGTCTTTCCATGAGTAGCAGTGTCAAATATTTAGGTGGTTTTTCAGCACATTATCTATATTCTAGGACTATCTGTTGATATTATGGTAGTTGCAAGAGGTATTTACCTCCACGTATAAACCTAATGAGAATAGAATACTCCAGAAAGAAAGAAGAAACCCTAATGAGTTGGCTAATAACCCTATAAGACTTGTCAGTTCAAGAAGATAATTTGTATTAGGTTATTAGCCTCCAAGAGAAGAAGTTGTCCAAAAGAAATAATAATATACTAAATAGACAGATACCCAGAATAAGAAGTCGGCCTAGGCAGTTAGCCAGAATTACTATAAATACAGGAGGCCAGTCTTCATTTTGGCAGGCAGTCTCAGAATTGCAAAGCAGCACTTATGTGCACTGCAATGCCCAATTTTTGTGCATAGGCTTGAGGAGGGCTGTCGGTGCAGTTGTTGCAACTAGCAGTTACATTTTGGCTTGGACTATCTCTTGTTTAGTGTTTGGACTATCTGATCATCTCTTGTTTATGCGCTATCCTTGGGGAAAGATGTGCTACCCTTTTTTTGGCTATCTAGCCTAGGGTTTTCCTCCAAAATGATTCTATGTCAAGTTTAAGGTGCTCGGAGGGTGGATTTGACCTATGGTTGGGTGACAATAGTGATATTTTCTATAGTAAAATGAGCACATCCATTCATATTCTAACAGGTTATGGGCCCACACCTCCTTCATTCAGCATAAACATTGGAAGGGAGCATATCCATAAGGATATTAAGCTTGTTGAAGAACTGTCTCTAGGGTTTCTAGCAGGAACAGTCACAAAGCATTGTCGCTAGGGTTACTAGCAGGTGTAGTTGCAGAAACCCTAACCCTCTCGTTGAGGCACCCTAAGTGAAGGGATTGACCTAATTTCTGGATAGACCAGTGTGCCCTAGCATAGTGCATCTCCTAGTACTCTCAACAAGCCAAGATGTCAAGTTTGAGTTTTTGTTCAAATCTAGGGTTGACCAAATCAAAGCATCCATGACTTACTCTATGAAGTCAGAAAACAAGTTAGATGGAGCTTCTAACTTCAGAGCGTGGAAGACAAGGATTCACCTCATCCTTGCCAAGGATAAGGTGTTGGATATCGTGAAGGGAAAGATTGTGGAACCAGAGTTTGAAGAAGGAAAAGAGAAGGAACCACAGAACATTGCAGTTATGGAGAAGTTCAAAGACGGTGACATCTATGGCATGAGTATCATAGTGGACTCTATAAAACACCACTTGATACTGTTACACATTATTTTCGTCATCCCTATGATCGTTAATGATGTAAACCTATCTATTGCCTTTAGAGGGGTCACAGTGGCCTGAGTTCCTGAAGAGAGAAGGAAGAAGA
>JZKD02S0222552.1:2118492-2133188 GCA_000966675.3 Picea glauca
TTTCCCATAATGATGATATCATCTTATTACATGATTCCTTGATCACATGTATAGTCTAGAGTTTTGAATATATTAATGTCTTTGTTGTGATTGGTTTGTTTTGTTGTGATTGGACGACGCAAGAGCATTGTAGCAGAGCGAGGATCAACAGAGATAAGGAGAGCTTTCATAAAGTAAGTACATCATCCTTTTTCTCTTGTCCATTTAATATTTTAGAACTAGGGAAAGAGTAGTATTCTGTCACAGTTTGTTCCAGATCCAGGTGGATCTGGGGAGATTGGTCTGTGTCCGCACTCACGAATTCATCCTTGAACAGATACCCTACATCTCCCATCCTGACTCGTCAAAGAAGATGTATGATTCCTTAACAAACCTCTTCTCAGTCAGAAACATTGGACAGGTAATGAGTCTGAAGAATAAGCTTTGTGACATGAAGATGAATGATGATGATAGCATAACATCATACTTTGTGAGGATCTCTTAGTTAAGAGATCAACTAAAAGCTATTGAAGAAATCATCTTATAGAAGGAACTGGTAAACATAGTTCTCAATGTACTTCCTAAGACATGGGATGCATTTTCTGCAAGTATGAACACAAGGAATGAGTATCCTATATTTGAAGAACTTTGGACTTATTGTGCTCAATAAGAATCAAAGATCAGTGCAAAAGAGAAACCCCAAAATAAGTACGATGATCAAGCCTTCACAGCAATATTCAAGAAATTGAGGAAAAAAAAGAAGTTTAGTTCAAAGAGGAAGACAAATCAAGAGAAAGATATTTTAGAAATACAATGCTTCAACTGTCGAAAATATGGTCACTACAAGAATCATTGTCCCGATCTAAAGAAAAGGAAGGAGAAACATGAAGTATCAATTGATGAAGAAAAGGAACCTACAAAGAAGACTAAGCAGGATGAAAGAGACTTCTTCTTCTAAAGGTAACAATACTCTTATTATTTCTTGTACATATCTTGTTTGCATCATCTTTGTACATATCTTGTGTATCTGTCTCTTGGAAGATAATTTGTTCCAAGAAGAACTACACCTATGGAAGAAAAACAAGATAAGGATTGATATCATTAGATAATACACATGAAAGGATGAAATACGCCAAAAAAATCATGTGGAAGATATTGCAAGATAAGCCGAATCAATCATGAAGAGACTTAGAAGAAGCAAAGACAGAAAGAAGTCAGCAATCAAGAGGAAATTAGAGAAAGACTTGTGTCGTTTTGTAGAAGACAACAAGATGAAAGCATGGACTTTGTTAGACAAAGAGAGCCAATTATATATTGCAGAAGACAATAATGATGCATATGAAAGCATGGACTCTGTTAGACAGAGGGATCCGATTATATGCACTCATACATGAAGAAAGGATTAGGAGGGAGCTAATCCTATGATCCATTGAAGATGATGAAGTATATATCCATGGTAGCAGCCGTGAAAGACAGTACGTGTTCAGTTTAACCTCAAAAGAATTATTCTTCGAAGAGAATCCTTAAAGTATCCCTTGTTGTCCATCTAGATCCGTGATCCTATGATGAAAGAAAGAAATGGAATCTTTTGGGCATGGAATCTATAAGAAAATCCATGGATCCAAGAGCTAAAGAAAAACATCAGGAAGAACGTGAGGATTATAAGAAAGAAAGAGAAGCCAAAACAACGAGTCATTTTATTCACTAAAAGAAATCACGTAGAGGAACAAAAAGTTGTGGTGAAGAACAATGTATATATGCAAGCATCACAAGATCCAAAACTAGGGGTTCTCTCAGATGGAGGGAGAAGAATATGATGATTACTTGTTCCAGTAAACCATACATATTGCTACATGAGTCATTATATCATCTGCACCATCCATGAGTTGGATTTCTACATCAGATAAATGAACAAAGAGCATATAAAGAGAAACCGCAATACTTTGAGGCATACCAAAAAAAGACCCTTGTATGCAGATGGAAAAAGACAAATTGGTGGAGAACCTCCAGTGCACAGTAGAAGCGTGGTGAATATTTTCTATAACAGGGATATTGTATCAAGGTGATTACTCTGTAGATCAGATCTCACGATGACAGAAGAAGTGCCACATGGATATGTTCCAGTTTTCCAACAATGATATACTCTATTGATCAGAGAAACATGAAGTCTTGAGAGAAAACTATTCTTCCAGACCGAAGTACATTTGAAATCAAGCATTACATTATCCATGATGAAGTCCATAAAGGAGAAAGTGGTTATCGAATACATATCTCCATAGATGAGCAGATAAGTAGACATTTTGGTAAAGCTTCTATCCAAGATGAAAGACTTTGCATACTCAAGATGGAGCTCGTGGAGATGACTTCCTTATTGAAAAAGGAAGAGATGACTCCTAGGTTGGGAGGGAGCATTGAAAGTATTATTGAGGAAATTCATTTTCAAGATTGAAAAATAGTCCAGCTTGGACATATTCTTTCATGTTCGGAAAGTGGATTGATATTTCTGATGGACAATGATTTCCCATTGTGGTTAACATGGGAAATGGTCCAGATTGTTGATGTAACATAGACAACAAATTCTCATCGTGGTTAACATGGGGAGTGGTCTAGGGCAGTCTCTCTTCTTGAGGATTACTCAAGAAGACTAGCTCGCCTCATCAGACATCGATTTCTCATTGTGGTTAACATGAGGAATGGTCTGTTTTGGAGGTTGGTACAGGATAATCTTTTCCTCTTGTGGTTAACAGAGGAAATGGTTTAGACAATCATTCCTTAGGGTGTATTCATTCTCTCCAGGTTTAACTTTGTTTAGTGTCGGAGGAATGCCCCACGGTGGGGAATGGTCCATGCTCAACAATCAGGGACATGCATTCCTTAGGGTAGATTCATTCTCTCTAGGTTACACTTTGTTCAGTGTTGGAGGAATGGCCCAGGGTGAGGAATGGTCCAGGCTCAAGAATAAGAACAATCATTCTTCCTTGCTTGAGAATAATAAGGCAAATAGCCCATCATTGATGTTCTGCTCTTAGGGCATATATTCTTTCAATATGTCATAGATGTGAGTGAAAGATTGGCCCATATGATTCAATTTATATCATAACATTATTTCTGTGTAGGTTGATATCAAATGATTGTTATGAAGAATGTATGACAGTAGATGTATACTACTGTGGTGGATGTGTTCCACTGTTCGGGACTATATGTTACTGATCAAGTACATGTTTGCTACTTGGTGTGGTAGTGTACCACTGGATTGTATTTATGTACTACTATGGATAGACACAATTGTGTTATATTTTGATCTGATTACCTTGAAGACTATTAGTAGTTTGGTAAATGATTATCAGCCAGATAAATGATTAAAGGATAGATATTTTCGAGAGAGAAAATTGCTCAGAACATCTACTCTTCTAGGACATATGTCTAGATTAGAAGAATGGCTCTTATATCACTTTGTGGTGTGAGTGACTTATCCAGAATCATGTCTGATTACTCAGATGGAGTATGGTTTTGAGAGATGATGCAGTTGATGACACTGATGGTGATGATGATGCTCATGATCTAGTCATGAGATAGTCTAGACGACTATGTTGATGCTATCGGGTGAATGGTATGTTTTGTGCTCAAGAAAAGTACCTATAATACCTCCCTATCTAGGAGGGAGTGTTGATATTATGGTAGTTGCGAGAGGTATTTACCTCCACGTATAAACCTGACGAGAATAGAATACTCCGGGAAGCAAGAAGAAACCCTGATGAGTTGGCTAATAACCTTAGAAGACTTGTTGGCTCAAGAAGATAATTTGTATTAGGTTATTAGCCTCCAAGAGAAGAAGTTGGCCAGAAGAAATAATAATATACTAAGCAAATAGATACCCAAAATAAGAAGTCGGCCCAGGAAGTTAGCCATAATTACTATAAATACAGTAGGCCAGTCTTCATTTTGGCAGGCGGTCTCAGAATTGCAGAGCAACACTTCTGTGCACTGCAGTGCCCAATTTTTGTGCGCAGTTTGAGGCGAGATACCGGTGCAGCTGCTGCAGCTAGTAGTTACGTTTTGGCTTGGACTATCTCTTGGTTAGAGTTTGGTCTATCTGCTCATCTCTTGTTTCTGCGCTATCCTTGGGCACATATGTGCTACCCTTTTTTTCTCTATCTAGCCTAGGGTTTGCTTCCAGAATGATTCTTTGTCAAGGTTAAGGTGCTCGGAGGGTGGCTTCAGCCTATGGTTGGCTGACAATAGTGATATTTTCTATGGTAAAACGGGCACATCCATTCATATTCTAACACTATTGAATACAAAATTATTTCCATAATACTTGAAAAATACACAAAAGAAGTGCATCGATGTTCTTCTTGTGAGTTACTAAGCATTTAAATCATACAATTTTGCTTTCCATATTTTGAAGATTAAGAGTTTTGCTTTCTAGATTTTGAAGATTAAGATTTTTACAACTAGATCCAAAGACAATTTCTATGATAAAAATCATTTGAATTTGCATATAATAATAATGCAAAATAATTTGAAAGTCATATTACAGGTATGAAAAAAAAATAACGGTGATCAAATTTCATTTAACAGATAAAGGAAATATGAAATTCCAAGTATGGAATTTGACTAAATGTTGTACATTTTTTTAATTTAAAGATGTATTCAATGTGTGGAGATAACAATGTCACATCAATCATGGAAAAAGAAAATAAAATTAAACCGTCCATTTGATATCTAACAATTTAAGTTACCAGTAAAAAACTTTAATAACCGGTTCTAATGTTAACCTTTCACTGTACAAGTAATTAATCTAATGCATGGTGGGGGAGACAATGACATTCTTTTTTGTGTTGATTAATAAGTAGGTGTGCGAAAAAATTAAATGATTCTAGAGTTTAGACTTTGGTAGACAGCTCAAACCTTTCTCTTCTCATGTTGGTCACTAGTTTATGGAGTCTGTATCCAGCAGCAACTTCCACCCACGCCCCTTGATAGATCACCCATCTCACCATTCACCGTATAAGTAATTAAGCGAATGCATGGTAGGGACGACAATGACATTCTATTTTGTGTTGATTAATAAATTAGGTGTGCGAAGAAATTAAATGATTCTAGAATTTATACTTTGGTAGACAGCTCGAACCTTGTTGGTAATTGATGTAGTCTTGTCAATCATCTGACATGATGCAATCCATCAATCCATTTGCAGTTTTCTTTTTTTTGTCTGTTAGTATTCATATATAGATTGTCTGACTAAATAATGCATGCAAAATGCATGAGTATTTTTCTAAAATCAATTGTTGTAAGCGTTTAATCAGGAGAATCTAACTATTTGTTCTATGAGGTTATGTATTATTATAAAGATCAAGGTTGATCACAATGAACACAACCTTTTTTGCGCAATTACAATTCTTTTTTCTTTCTATGATATTGTGATTTAATCATTTAGTATTTAGTATATTGTTATGCTATTTCATTGAATGATTATCTTGTCCATAGATAGGCCTGCATAGATTCTTCATTTGGTATCAGAGTTGGTTGTTGTTTTAGGGTAATTATGTCAAACTCTAATTCATTACCCATTCCAGAATTTAATGGAAGTGATTATGATTATTGGTGCATGAAGATGATGACATTTTTGATAGGGAAATATCTATGGGATACTATAGAAATGGGTTATGCAGAGCCAGAAGATTGGACGACTCTTAATGTAAATGATAGACTAGATAAGAAGGAATCTAGAAGGAAGAATGCTCAAGCTTTATTTCATATTCAAATTGCTCTTGATAAAAGTTTGTTTACAAGAATTTCAGGTGCAAAGCCAGTAGCGGATGCTTGGAAGACTCTACAAGAAGCTTACCAAGGCACTGATCAAGTCAAAGTTGTCAAGCTACAGACATTGAAAATAAAATTTGAGAATTTGAAGATGCAAGAAGCTGAAAATGTAAGTGATTATTGTGTGAGAGTAAAAGATGTAGTCAATAAGATTGCTACTCTTGGAGAAATTGTGGACAAAGAGGTTTTTATTAAAAAGGTGTTGAGGTCTCTAACACCAAGGTGGAACCATGTTGCAATCATCATTGAAGAAAGCAAGGATTTGTCTACTCTTCAGTTTGATCACCTAGTTGGATCTCTTATGTCTCATGAAGAAAGATTGATAGATTCATTTGGAGAAAGTGACGAGAAAGCGTTTTCTTCAAAATTTCAAATTACAATGAATGAAGATGCCAACACTAGCAACAAAAGAAACCAAAGCCAAGGTAGAGGTCAAAATCAGAATTATCCAAGAGGAAGAGGCAGAGGTAGATTTGATAAAATAAATATCCAATGCTATTATTATAAAAGGTATGGTCACTTTGAAAGGGATTGTAGATTAAAAGAAGGAAATAATAACAAAGGTTTTAATTATGCTCAAGAAGGTGATGAAGCCTCTTCAAACAATTTATTTTTATCTTATGACAAAGCTAAAAATGACAGTAAAGATATTTGGTATTTAGATTCAGGGTGTTCTAACCACATGTCAGGAAATAAGAAGTTATTTTCTATAATGGATGGGAGTTTCAAATCCAAGATCAAGTTGGGTGATGACAAATCATTGGACGTTGTTGCAAAAGGCGCTATGGAAGTCCATACTAAATAAGGTATGAAAAGTGTTAAAGACATTTATCACACTCCACAATTAAAGCATAATTTATTGAGTGTTGGCCAATTGTGTGAGAAAAATTATAAGGTGGTGTTTGAAAATCAACAATGTACAATTTATGATAAGAATAGAGGAAATAGGGTGGTTATAGTTGTTCCTATGTCAAAGAATAGGATGTTCCCGTTGATGTTTGGAGAACATAACAACCATCTTGCCAGTATGGCATATGAAGAAAAAAGTTGGTTGTGGCATCTTAGGTATGGACATTTGAATTTCCATAGTCTCAAGCTTCTAACATCAAAAATTAGTTTATGGTTTGTCTAAGGTTCAATAACAAAATTATATTTGTGGAGGATGTGCTAAAGGAAAGCATGCAAGAGAGAAATTTTCAAAATGAAATGCATGGAGGGCCCATTATCCACTTTAGTTAGTTCACTCAGACATTTGTGGTCCTATGAAGACAAAGAGTTCGTGTAAGTCATCATATTTTATTACTTTTATTGATGATTAATCACGAAAGTGTTGTGTTTATTTTTTGAAGACTAAGGATGAAGCCTTTGATACATTCAAGAGGTTTACAGCCCTTGTGCAAAATGAAAGAGGTTGCAAAATCAAGTGCTTAAGGACTGATCATGGAGGAGAATTTTGTTCAAAAGCTTTTCAGAATTATTGTGATATTAATGACATCAAAAGAAAACTCATCACTTCTTACACACCTCAAAAAAATGGAGTAGCAGAGAGGAAAAATCGTACAGTGGTGGAAATGTCAAGAAGTATGTTACAAACCAAGGGATTAAGCAATTCTTTTTGGGGTGATGCAATTGCTACATCTATATATATTCTCAATAGATGTCCCACAAGTGCACTTGATATGATGACTCCATATGAAGCCTGGTATGAAAAGAAACCTAATGTTAATCATTTCAGAGTTTTTGGTTGTGTAGCCTATGTCCATGTAGTTGATCAAAAGAGACAAAAGTTAGATCCAAAAAGTGAGTTATGCATTTTTGTTGGATATAGTGAACAAAGTAAGGCTTACAGGTTGTATAATCCCCTCACTAATAGCATTGTTGTGTCAAGAGATGTAATTTTTTATGAAGGGGGAATTTATGGTCATGAAAAATGTCATGATGATATGTCTAAATCTGTTTTGGATAAGGATATTATTGATGATATTGATAATGAGTAGCCCACTAATATTTCAGCTCCGAGTGCTACAAATCCACCAAGTATCCCCTTATCGATTTCTTCAGTTCCAAGTGCAAGCCCAACATCAAATGAAAATTCTGCAAGGAAGGTAAGAATATTAAGTGACATTTATTAAAGGAGTAAAAGTCCAACACATGAAGAAAATCCAATAGGTGAGACAATAAATTTTTCTTTACTTTCCAAGGCTGATTTTTAACCATCATGTTTTAAAGATGCATGTACTAATGAGGTTTGGTTGCAAGAAATGCAAGAAGACATAGATTCTATTCATAGGAATGATACTTGGGAGCTTACAGAACTTCCACATGACAAGAAAAAGATTGGTACTAAATGGGTCTACAAGACTAAGTACAATAGTGATGGGAGTGTTGAAAGACACAAGGCAAGATTAGTTGCTAAAGGCTTCACACAGAGGTATGGAATTGATTATGAAGAAACATTTGCACCAATAGCAAGACAAGAGACTGTTAGAATGATGATTTCATTAGCATCCTAGAAGAAATGGAGCATTCATCACATGGATGTGAAAAGTGCCTTTTTGAATGGGTACTTAGAAGAAGAAGTGTTTGTGGAACAACCACAAGGTTTTGAAGTGCAAGGAAAAGAACATGAAGTATACAAGTTGAAGAAGGCTTTGTATGGCCTCAAGCAAGCACCAAGAACATGGTATGCTAGGATTGATGGATATTTTTAGGAGAGTGGCTTCAATAGAAGAAAAAGAAGAAAGTAGAACTAAGATATATGAAGACTCGGGAACAAATTGCAGTCATTTTCACTAAGGCACTTGCTAATGTCCAGTTTTTGAAACTTCGATATCAGATTGTGAGTCCTCTTAGCATCAAGGGGGAGTATGTTGGTAATTGATGCAGTCTTGTCAATCATGTGACATGATGCAATCCATCAATCCATTTGTAGTTTTCTTTTTTATGTCTGTTAGTATTCAGATATAGATTGTCTAACTAAATAATGCATGCAAAATGCATCAATAGTTTTCTAAAATCAATTGTTGTAAGCGTTCAATCAAGAGAAGCTAACTATTTGTTCTATAAGGCTATGTATGGTTATAAAGATCAAGGTTGATCACAGTGAACGTAACATTTTTTGTGCAATTACAATTCTTTCTTCTTTCTATGATATTGTGATTTAATAATTTAGTATTTAGTATATTGTTATGCTATTTCATTGACTGATTATCTAGTCCATAGATAGGCCTGCATAGATCCTTCAAACCTTTCTCTGCTCATCCTGGTCACTATTTTATGGAGTATGTATCGAGCACCAAATTCCACCCACGCCCTTTGATAGATGACCCATCTCACCATTCTCTGGATTATACGACTATCGAATACCAAATTATTCTCATAAGACTTGGAAAAGACATAGAATAAGTTCACCGATGTTCTTCTTGTGAGTTACTAAGAATTTAAATCATACGATTTTTCTTTCCAGATTTTGAAGATTAAGATTTTTGCTTTCTAGATTTTTCTTTCCATATTTTGAAGATTAAGATTTTTGCTTTATAGATTTTGAAGATTAATATTTTTACAACTGGATCCAAAGATAAATTATGTGATAAAAATAATTTGAATTTGCATATAATAATAATGCAAAGAATTTGAGATTCATATGGCAGGAATGAAAAAACAAAACAGTGATCAAATTTCATTTGAGGGGTAAAGGAAACATGAAATTCCATGCATGGAATTTGATGACATGTTGCACATTTTTTTAATTTAAAGACGTATTTAATAGGTGGAGATAACAATGGCACGTCAATCATGACAAGAAAAAAAAAATTGTCCATTTGACGTCTAACAATTTAAGTTACCCGTAAAAAAATTTAATAGCCCGTTCTAATGTTAACCTTTCACTGTACAAGTAATTAAGCTAATTAAACTATTCCTTATATTCTAACACTGAAGGAATTTGTCCATACTTCTCACATGCCTACAGACCGATGCCATTTCCAAACTTTTCATATACCTATAGATTTGATGTCGTTTTACATTCATAGAGAAAGAGTGCCATGATTAAAAAAATTGGAATGACATGGGAGTGGGGATACAATTTGTGTATATACAAAAAGAATGCTATGATGAAAAAAAGTGGAACGGCATGGGAGTGGGGATAAGCATAGTTAAAAGGCACGCATCCGTAGGGTAAAAATGAACCCATAACTTCCATAAAATGGAGCATACTGCACCCAACTCACCCATTGGTAAAAGGGTAAAAAGGGTAGCTGTGAAAAAACCTAAATGCAGTAAAAATCCACCAAATAGTAGTAAAAAAAATAAAATCAGTAAAAACACTTAGTAAACCATCGGTTTTATGTTAATCTCTTTAAGCACTCTTTTTAATGACAAACAAACATATTTTTTCATGCAAGTATGTTAATGCTTCAAATCAAAGTTTTTCATTTATTGTGATAACTAAGAATATTTTGAGCATATTAAATCATGTCCATTAAAATATCATCAGTGATTAAAATCCTATTAATTCTGGCCATTTCCAATAAATGTACCCTTATCAGAGTAAAAATATAAAATTGTTGCTTACATATAATTTAAGACCGAAAACATGCAATACTCAAATGCATGCACCAAAAGATTGCTAGTATTTTGACTTTCGGGTAAGAAAGTTGAAATTCATGTTGAAAAAAAGATTAATTGGGTCACGACTAGGGTTTACCCTAGTTGCAGGCCGCACCAAACTCTCATTTCATATCCACCTCTCCCTTCGGTTCACCCTCATGCCTGATGCTTATGACAAATGGGGTATGGTTCGGTCTGTTTAGGCTTGCGATGGAAGATCAGTTTTCCTCCTCGAGTTTTTTCCATTTTTTTTACTGACACGTTTCCTTCTCGGTTGCGATGGTATGTGGGGGGGGGTTATCTATGGGGTTGGACGTGATCCACCTAGTGTGGATTTGTTCTTCCTTTGTCCTTTATGGTGTTTTTCTAGGCGGTCGGGCTCTTTTTTTTGTGGATACGGTCTTCAATGTTTCTTCTCAGTCTGTTGTTATGGTTGAGGATGTGTCATCCGATGTTTCTTCTTGGTCTCTTGTTATGGTTGAGGATGCATCATCCAAAATCGGATGCCTTGCGGTGAAATTTTTGTTCTTGTTTGGATCTTTTGTTTTCGGCTATGTCATTTGTGATGTGTAGGTATTTTGATGATGTAGTAATTTGGTGCACGCAAAGGTTTTAAGGTGTATTTTTGGGTGGATCTAGTTGATCCATCCATACTACTAGTTCGTTCAAGGCTTAATGCAAATGTCATGGTTTTCCCATAGGCTTTTGGTATCAGGGGGATCTGGGTTCCTCTTGGGTTCCGGTTTTTTGTGGTGTGGATGTTTGGGTTTCTGTTTCTTTTTTTGCATTTGGGTCAAAGCTTTGAGGTCCTCTCTTTATATGCGTGTAGCGTTGATGGGCTTGGGTCAGCGTTTTGAGGTCATGTTTAGGGCGTGTAGTTTTTGGCTTACTCTTTTGTGGATGTAGGATTTCTAATTTCGATTCTCTCCCCGCTTTGGTTTCTTTGGAGTTTCTATTTTCCACTTTGGCCTATTCCATTGAGGTTCTCACTTGGTTTTCCTCGGCATTTTCTTGGCTGAGTTTTATATCTATTTTCTTTGTAGATTTAATGGTGTGATGGGGCCGCTTTTAGTGGGATATCTTCTGCTACATATTTCTTCCTCTCAAGATTGAAATTTGTATCTAGACTAAATGAATGCTTTTAGCATGCATTATTCATAATGTAATTTTTTTATATATTTTAATAAAATTCACCTTTTTTTTTCTTTGGAAAAAATATGTATAAATTGAGCACAACAAAAACACATTAATTTTGAATAAAATTATAAGACTATATATTTAAATTATATATAAACTAGCACAGTCACAATATAAAAATGGTTGATATACATCAATAGATTATATCAATCACTTTTATAATAAATAAATAAAATTAAGGTTAGAGTTTTAACTTGAGATTATAATCATTAGATTATAATCATTAGAGTTTCACATCTTCTAACCAATCTATATATATCAAAAATTTTAATTTCAATAAACCATATATTCAATGATAGACCTGAAAGGTATCCAAATATAAAAAAACATAGAAACTAAAAAGCATGAGAATATAAAATAGTATTATTCTACCATGTAACATCCCCTGAATGGCTATTAAGAAAGCATCGATTTTAAAATTAAGAAACATAAAAGGAATAATAAGGTGAGAGTATGTTGTGGAACTATACAAGCTAGGTTTCCGCAATGCCTACCTAACTCCTATCAAGAGGATGCAAGGAATCTTTTGTTTTCACGCCAAGGCCTAGAATTTGACGGCATGTTGTACATTTTTTAAATTTAAAGACATATTTAATAGGTGGATATAACAGTGGCATGTCAATCATGACATGAAAACAAAATTTTAAACCATCCATTTGATGTCTAACAATTTAAGTTACCCGTAAATAATAACTGGTTCTAATGTTAATCTTGCACTATACAAGTAATTAAGCTAATGCATGACGCGGGAGGAAATGGCATTCTTTTTTGTATTGATTAATAAAATTGGTGTACGGAGAAATTAAATGATTATGGATTTTAGACTTTGGTAGACAACTCAAACCTTGCTCTGCTTCTACTAGTCACTAGTTTATGGAGTCTGTATCCAGCACCAAATTCCACCCACGCCCCTTGATAGATCACCCATCTCACCATTCTCTAGATTCTGGGACTATCAAATACCTTGAAAAGTGCCACGATGAAAAGAAGTGGAACGACATGGGAGTGGGGATATTGTTAGAGTACATACAGAAAATAGTGCCATGATGAGAAAAAGTGGAATGGCATGGGATTAGGGATAAGCATAGTTAAAATGTAACAGCTTTAGTAGAATATATGTTTAGGGAATTATTAAGTAAAATTTATTAAGTAATTAATTTTTCTAACATATTATTAATTAAACAAAGATTGGTATAATGATACTAATTAAATATTTATTAATTAATTAATGGTTACAATTTGATTAATTAATTACATGTTATATTCATTGACATGGGTATTAAATTAATAAGGTTAATAAATTACAAGTTTAATTTGTTAAAGACTTACTTACATGGAAAGACACGAAAAGGGATAAGACATTGGACATAAATGGATAAGATATTAATTATAAAGGAATAATATATTAATTATAAGGGGATAAGGTAATAAATGTGTAGGTAAGGAAGTAAATGACAAGAAGGCAGTGAAGGAGGGATATGAGGGGGAAGGTTTGCGAAGAAGGGGGACCATTCTACGGGGAATTTTTGGGAGGGTTCTCGTGGATTGCACAGAGGAGAGTTTGAGTTCTGTAGTCGGGAAGGGTTAGTACAGGGGGGCACTCGTTTGCTAGGGGTTTTGGGCACGAGGGCCAAGATATCCATATGATATCCTGGAGCTAGGTAGTTGTCCTAGTTGGCAGGGTGGAAACTCGGTTTTGGGCAGAGTCGGTCCGTGGCTTCAAGCTGGGCAAGGCAGAAGCAGGAAGGTCAACAAGACAAGTGGAAAGCAGAGGGTTAGCATCAGACCAAGGTATTTTAAATTACGTATTTGTTTTATTTCTTTTATGGAATCATTTTTCGTTATGATAAATTTATATGCGTATGTGCGTAATTTATAAGAAATTATTGAATTTTCTGAAATCAAGTAGCAGTTACTGTTTTTTTTGTGTAATTATTCGATGTTAAATCTATTTGTCTACTACATAAAAGACATGCAGATGCAAAGTAAAAATGCATCCACAACTGCTAGAAGGTGGAGCACATTGCGCCCAACTCACCCACTAGTGAAAAGGTAAAAAGGGAAGCTGTAAAAAAACCTAAATGCAAAAAAAAAAAAAAAAACTTAATTACATTAAAAATTCAAATAGTAGTAAAAAAATTGAACTCATTAAAACATTTAGTAAACCATTATTTTTATAACAAAGAAAGATCTTTTTTCATGTAAGTACCTTAATGCTTTAAATAGCCTTTCATTTATTTTAACGACTAAGAATATTATGAGCATATTAAATTTTGTTCATTAAGATCTCATTTATGATTAAAAGTCTATCCATTTCATAAATACATTATTTTCAAACAAAATTATATTTAAACATATAAATAAGTATATATTAATTCTAAACAAAATCATATTTAAACATATAAATAAATACATTAATTCCAAACAAAACCACATTTAAACATATAAATAATTCTTTTGTGGGTATCCTAAAATGTACACTCTTACAAGAACCAATTTTTCTCTCCTCTCTTGATAAATATCCTTTCAAGTCTATCTTTAAGGGTGTCCTATCTTCTATAATAAGTCCATTCATATGTTGATGATTTCATTTTTTGAGTTGATAATTATGAATACATAATTTATCCTCTCCTTATCAATGTATCTCTCCTCTCTTAATGAACAACCTTCTTATTTACACTCAACTTAGTTGTGTAACATTTGAATTCCATTGTATTTCACTACAATGTGTTCTACTTTTCTCATTCCTCTCCGTGTCATGTTTTCAAATATTCTCATAAGATTGAGAGATTTAATGTTAAAAATCATTTTTACTCCATATCATGTTTTCAAATATTATGATAATTTTAAGAGATTTAATGTTAAAAATTATTTTTATTTAAAAAAGATTTAAAAAATATATCAATATTTTTAATTCTTGATCATAAAAATTAGGGTTTATAATTAAAAGAGATTATTCCACCCCCATAAAATTAGGGTTTCTAATTAAAAATAAATTATTCCACCACTTTTCGAGTAACGTCATATTATCACAAGCTTGAGAAAATTAAGGTTAAAATCCTCTTTCATTTAGAGAAGACTAAAAA
>JZKD02S0222552.1:2133383-2148845 GCA_000966675.3 Picea glauca
TATTTCAATTTTCATTCTAACTAAAATAATTTTATATATGTATAAAAAAGGTAATTGAAAATAAATAAATCATTAGTAGAGGCAAATTAAAAATAAAAAATTGTTTTAATAGTGTGTTTTTTTTAGTATGAGTGAGATGTGCTGGAGAAGTGTAATTCCATGTAATTTATTTTATATTCAATATAAAATTAAAAATAAATATTTTAAAAAATAATTAATAACAAAAAAGGATGGATGGATCGAAATGTCAACACAAGGCATTATTATTCTGGAAAATATTTCAAAACAAAAAATATTTCTATTATAAATAAAATATTTCAAAGTCTATATTAAATAAAACAATATATATTTTATATTTATGGGGCACACATGAACATATATATTTTATATTTTATACAACCTCATGGGCCTAATGGTTAAGAACATGTGTTTTTTTTTGTCTTGACCTTAAAAATAGATTATTATTATTATTATAAATATTTTGTTTATGACTTACATTAAAATTAGTTTTTTTTAATTAGTTTTTTCTTAAATATCTCATGTCAACTTCATATTAAACATTGAAATATTAAACATTGAAGGAAATACACATCTCTCATTCTAAAAAGTAGAAAGCAGAGACACATCTCCCTCATAATGAGTTGTAAAAAATACCCTTCACCTAATAAATATTTATTTTCTATATATATATATATATATATATATATATATAAGTTAAAGTATTCAAAACCCTAATACACTCCACTAGAGTGTGTTTGCTCCACCAACTACAAGAAAACCTGATTTCTGAGATTCACGTCTGCCTTCCTCTAGGGTTTTTCCTCACACAAACAACTAGCCCATCTCCTCTAAATATCTTCATTGGTATCACCATCATAGCTTGTCCAATAGTCCATATGCAAAGACTGAACGCACACTATACACGCTCACTCGTGGCGTCGCACTTCCATGCTCGCGCACGACTGCTTACTCTCGTGCAAATTCAACGAACCGTAATTCACTTAATGGGACCGAGCAAAAGGTGGGCCCTCCAAATATTCTTGAAGGCTCAAGCGTATCCCAGGCCAACAACGGGGGTTGGAAATATTTTTCAACCATCTATCGAACAACAACATGAGGAGTCGTCATTGCTCCAACTAAAAATGAGACGGAGCTACAACCGTTTTCACATCTAGGGTCGACTATATGTGAAATGTCATCCATGTGTGTTTTTTAATTTTATTTTAAAAGCTACATATGGTGGTGAGATGTGATCCATTTGGTCTGGTGGGGATTGCATACACGTAATGGATTGCATAGAGGTGCCTATATAAATTCTATAAGTTTTTGTGAGAAAACTGTTGATCCTTGAGTTGGCGGCAACTCAGTTTTGGAGACCAATCATTGTTTATTTACATCGTTCTCCTTTGAAAGTTGTATCTCATTTGCCTGATTATCAGTTCACAAGGTGGTTGTTGCTCCACATGAGAGAAGCGGCAGAAAATGCATTCTCTCGTTACCATGTTAGCGTAGTGTTGACTAGAAAAGAGAACTAGAGAGAATTGTACGAAAATATCAAAAGCACATTGATCTTCAACGATATGTGGAATTGAATTTTTGAAGCAATAGGAGTCAAAGAAGAATGTTATCTCTATAATAGTAAGTGAACAAGTGTCATATTGCTTCTATTAATGATTTTTATAGTGCTTTGAAGAGATTCAGTGATTTGTATGACACACACTCTGAACTGGAACTCATATAACTAACGGTGGAGCTCTTCAAGATAGAGTTGAATAATGATGACCTTATTGCTTTAGCTTCATAAATCAATGCATATATCTCCCTCTCACAGTCTTCAGTAAGGCCCTCTACCCTACATATTCTCACTACTTTGAATATCTAGAAGAAAGTGGTAGAATGAAATCCATCACATTGGAAAAGTTGGTGGAGAAAGTTGCAGAATGTGAGAGAGCATTTAGAAAAAAGTCAACTCATTAAACAACCTTCATTAAGGCCCTCTACCCTACATATTCTCACTACCTTGAATATCTAGAAGAAAGTGGTAGAATGAAATCCATCACATTTAAAAAGTTGGTGGAGAAAGTTGTAGAATGTGAAAAAGCATTTAGAAAAAAGTCAACTCATTAAACAACCTTCATTAAGGCCCTCTCCCCTACATATCCTCACTACCTTGAATATCTAGAAGAAAGTGGTAGAATGAAATCCATCACATTTGAAAAGTTGGTGGAGAAAGAAGTCAACTCATTAAACATGCAAGATTGTCTCCTTTCTCAGAAAGACCGACAAAAAATAAAATGAACACTATAAATGGCCTTGAATTCATTAAACGAATAAAATAAAATACATTGTTAATTAAGTGCTAAATACCAATATAGATTAAATATTTAAATGTATTTACATAGACATTGTATATAAAACAATTCTATTCTATAACTCTATGTTGCTTGGGAGGTTATTTGCCAGCCCTCCTCTTGAGATGAAAAAAATAGTACACTCTCTTTTTCCTTTTATAGAAACTTCTGATTGTTTTGGAGTTGCAGCGAAAACATGTTTTAATTGTTTATCTAGTTCATTAGCTTTCTTTGCATAATTTTGCAATCTTTCTTGTAATTTCCTTTTATCTTCTCCTAGTTTTTTAACATTTTCATATTATTCTTATACTTTTTTGAGTGTTCTTGTTCATTCCTTTTAAGATATTCATTTTTTTATTTCATTTGAAATTGAATTTTGGATAATTGACCCCTACGTTTCATACTTCATTCTCAAGCTATCCTTCTTTCAATTTTTTCTCATATGTAGTGGAAAAAAATGGTATCGTCCCAACTATGGGCCTATATAATTGCCACTGTAAATCACCTGTAAATCTATAATTTAGGATTTCAAGTTTTGTATCTCCGTGTCACATCCCAAATGGTGTGCTTTAAAGTTATGCAAGAGTTCATTTTTGAGCTTTGTAATATTTTCATATGTCTCAGTTAGCTTTGTATTCAATGATTTAATCATTGGTGATGAGGCATAGAGATCACCTATAGCAATATTGGATGTAAGAGCTTCCTCGAACCTCTTCTCCTGTATTTATAGGGAATTCTCCAATTCAATTGAAGGAATTTGTTTTGTTGGACTATCCTGACTTTTACCTTTACCCTTACCCATATCTTCATCCTTTCCACCTTCACTCTAGATTTATTTTTCTTGTTTTTTTTAATTTGTCCTTTCCACCTTACCTACTATGCATTTATTTTTATCTTCAAATTCTATAATCTTCGGTGTTTCCCTAGTACATTCCAAATATCTCTCTTTCAACTTATTGTATTTCCTATCAAAGTTTTTCCTTAATTTAGCCATTGTTTTGATATATTCTACAAACTATGATTCGTGCTTCTCTTTCTCCTCTTACAATTTATTTTCAAATTCAATGTTTAAATTTTCAATTAATTTATTTTTCTCCTTCAACTTCTTATTTAATTTATCCTCATATGGAGTACTTATAGTTTGCAATGGAAGTATATATACAAAACCTCTAATATAATTCTAAACTCCTCTTGAAGTTTACTGATAATGTATTCATATTTATCCTTATTGTCTTCGAACATTGCCTTGAGAATATCAAGATCCTTTAGAGATTCCTATCTAATTATGGATACCTCAATTGTTAATCCATCAATAATATGATCCTTGTTGTTTATTGTTCTCATTGATTCTTGTGCTCGTTACACAATTATTGATTGAAGACTACAATATCCTTCATGAATTCAATAATATTTGTGTCCTTTAGTTTGCACTTTTCCTTCCAGCTGAATATAGAGGAAGACTCATACATTACAACTAATTGGTACTGCATCATTCTATCAAATAATGTAAAAACAAATATGCCATAAAAAATGAATGTTGGACTCTACACATTTAAACTTGGAGATGTTGAATCATCCATAATAGGGACATTATACTCAAGTATTTCCATTTTCTTAAGATGAATTCTATCAATTATACTTCCTAAAGTAGCAAAAAAAGCATCATTGTCTGTTTCAATAGAATTATCCATATCTTACTACTCTTTATCTTCATTCATATATACATGTAGGTCTATTAAAACCCTGACAGTAGTAACTTCATCTTTGGTATATGTATCACTAAAAATTTCCACACTATCAAATGGAGTCCGTTCATGTACTTCCTCAATGTTTTTCTTTAATTTTTATCTCCTGATGTAAATTTTAAGAGGGTTTGTTTGAACACCATGTCGATATAAGTCGACATTTTTTTGTAGTGTACCTAGGAAACTAAACTTAATATTCTTTTTTTAACTTTATTTGATGGCATAACATAATTTGTTAGCCCATATATGAGAGACATCTATGGCCCTATCTTCAACCCAATGAATATCTAGCCTCATGCGGTCACTGGAAATATCACTTTTATGTTGATTCATAATTTTCCTAAGGACGAGTTGAGTCAAAGATTTGTATATTCCTTAGGGAGCATATTGCATTTTTAAACCATTCATATGAATAAATACCTTTTTCCCATAGATTTTACTCTCCACGTGAATATTTTCACCCTTGGGTGTTTTTTGGAGTTAAATGTTGCTCCCCTCTACGTGTAATTTTGTTGCTCTTGCAACTAAATCAGTTTCTAGGAAGGAAAAATATGTTGTTATATATGATCCAATAGGAATCTCTATAAAGTATAATGTAGCTGAAGAATATGACATGGAAGAAGAAGATGATGGAGAGAAGGTAGATGTTTTAGACGAAGAAGTCGTAGAAGTTGAGCTATATGTAGATGAAAATGTTTTTGATGATCATATCGACAATGAAATTATAAAAAATGACAATAATAATGATGTTGGTATGCCCAATCCCTTCAATTGATACATATTTGGAATTGGACGAAAAAGAATATCAATGATATTGAATTTTTGAAATGTAGGTCAAGGTATGTGATTATATATTTTCTATGATTTATTCTCTTTAAAGTGTTTTCTTGTATGGGTTAATTATGTGTGTTATTAAGTTTTATGTCATTTTATGTGTATCATTGGTTGGTTAGAAATCATTGACCTTTATTTATCTCATAACCCACCAACCTATAACCTCCTAACCCATATTGACCATGTGTTGATTGATTTCAACTATCAGTCATATTGATAATATACCACAATTTTTTAACCCTCCACCCACTAACCTTGGTAACTTTCTAACCATCCACCCTCATCCACCATAGGAACCATGCACATTCTCCAAAACCACTACCCATGCATTAAATATAATGTTTTTGGTGCAAGCGTCATATGGTAGCCATTACAAGGATTAACATAGATACTATTTTTGGGGGAATTTGGACATGGTTTAGGGTTGAGGGTTAGGAATTAGGGATTGATGTGTTAGGGTATTTAATTGTTAGGGGGTTAAGGGGTTTTAAGGGTTAAAGCAATTATATATAACTATATAACACATATTATATACAAATACAAATATAAATTCTATTACAAACAAATAACAAACATAAAATAAACAAAAATAAATAAATAAATTCAAACATAAAAAACACTCCAACGTCAAAACCTTGAACAAATAAACTCAATCCCAAATCCATTGACCAATACTAACATTAATATTTATGTCGTAAGCCAATAATTGGATCACTTCCTTTTCATAATGTTTATTCGATGGTGAATAGTGTGCATCAAATCGATATCATGCACCTGGTAATGATATAATGGTTGGTTCACTACATGGTGATTAATGTTAGTGACCACATTGACCACTACATTGATCGACACCACCTTCCAATAAGAGAGTGTGCAGAGGAGAAACCCACTGAAATTTTCATTGGATCAACCTAACCTGTCGATAAAGAGAGTTCACAGAGGAGAAACCCATTGAAATTTGCACTAGATCGACTCCACCCACCAATAAGAAGAGTGCACAAAGAAGTATACCCATCCAAGGAGATATCAACCCCACCCACCAATAAGGAGAGTGCACAAAGGAGTATACCCATCCAAGGAGATATTGACCCCACCTATGCATCCAATGAGCGATCGACCCCACAATGCCTTCATTGTGTAGCCCCGTTACTAATGTATATAGACAATGTAACTCATGTAGCTATTTGTTCATTAATAAATGGTTTAAAATGGATTTGTCTGAGTTCCATTCACTTCAATTTTACCCTATCGTTTACTCCTTATCTCACATTTGAACCTAGCCACATTTATTTGGTAAAATATAGAAGTGTACAGAGTCTTATACTTATTTTGGTCTCAAATCCCTTGCATATTAAGCCTCTAGTTTGTTCCTAGTTCATTTCATGACTAATACAAAGTGAGATAACTTTGAGTTGACATGCCCTATCACCAAAATGATTTTTTTTAGTTTAATTTCTAACCTATTTAGAGTTGTAAGAAACATATGTGTTTACATGGTCATCTTACCTCTAGTCTCTTTGGGGTTTGTACACAATATTTCTTTGGTCTCCATGCATTATGAAAATTAAATGTGAAAGGGGAAACAAAAAGCATAGCTATATCTCTTGTTTTGGTTTTGATACCTTGTATACTACATCTTTTTTCCATATCTGTTTACGCAAAAAAGAGAACAAATAAGAGTTTAAAATATTTTCTGAGGAATGAGTATCTTGTTAAAGAAGATAAGTTTCTATTATGTGTGTGACCCACTAGTGATACACTCTATTTCATTTTCTTCATATAAATACAAATTTGAGACTTATATTGGTCCCATGGTCCCTCTGCATACTACAAAGTATTATATACTCATGTCTAAAATGATTTAGAATTGTTGTAACTTGGAATTTATGTTCTATTTTACACGATTCATCAACCTTTAATTCCCTTGTTACCTTTGATTTTTCATATTAGAAGGGGACATTTCAAAATTTTAATGAAAAAAATCTTGAATTAAGCATTTTATGACCTACAACATTACTAAAAAAAAAACATAAAATATATATGCGTGAGCACTAAAAAAAAGTAATAGCACCGAAATCTAAATATAATCGATGGATAGGAGAGCTCTCATGATTTAGAAATGCATGAGTATTAATAGATTTAAAACTCCTCATACCACCAAAGTGCTAGAGGGGTACGTGGCATTATACGATTGTTGTCGAAACAAAAAGGTAAATTCCAAAAATTGGTTATAAGCATATTGATACCACTTGTGGTTTTGATTTCACATCACTTCCTACCATTATATTTTGGTAGTTTAGATCTTCAAATGGGTTGGTACATGTCATATTTCTAATCAAATTATCTTTTAACACATGGTTTTCCAGATCATATTTTAATTATATTATTTATTATACAAAAATATTATTTATTATACACATGTCGTTGATAATTTTTTAATAAGTGCCAACATCTCTTTGAGGGAAAATAAAATAATAATGAACGTGTTAGTAATGGAAAAGAGCATGGAAAAGTATAGACAGTGCAATTGAAAGCTTCTCAAATCCTTAAGGTATTTTTAGTAATATTTATTTCTCTCTGAAAGAAAATTAAAATACAAAAAGGGGGTTAAACCAGGATAGAAATTAAAATATGGAACCTATAAAATGATTGAAATATGTTCAACAACTCAATTCATAAAACCCTTCCTTCAAACATTTTATTGACAAATAAAAGGATGTATTGGAGACTTATTTAACTCATAAAACCTCCATGGAACCTCGCATCCAATCCCTATTATGATCTCAAGGAAATACATATGAGATCCAAATCAGATTGTACCATAGACTTTTAGTTTCCTAGAATTTAGAATTTTTAATATGTGTGTTGAGTGTTATGATTTTCAAAATCGAATTGTAAAATACAAAAGTGGCATAGCATGAAATATTTTATATTTCCCAAAATTTGTTTTATGAAATTCTATCATTACCAATAGGTTAGGAAAAAATTGATCAAGAGGAAGTGTAAAATGTATTAAGTTCCTTGTAAATGGAACAAAATAAATCCTTTTTTAGAAGATTATTACCAGAAAACAAATATATACCAAATCGAAAATTTTCATAGATACTTATTTATTCAAAAAATCAATGAATGACATAATATCAATGGTGTGCATATTGTTGGGATATGAAAAATATATTCTTGTGGATGAAACAATTCTAGGGTTTCTTTATACAGTCAGTCATGTTCAATTATGCTAGTTTTTTAACCGATAGAGTTCATAAGCAACTGATTCAATTTGAAAAGATGAAAAGTTTCAAGCATTAGCCTTATTTAGTTTATTTTTTTATTTTTTTAGCAATAATATTTCTTCCAACACCTCATGTTAAAAAATGAATACCAAGAAAGAAGTCCACTCTTAGTATTTGAATGGACTCGGGTTATAAAATGTCAAAGTCTTAAAAATGGTTTTAAAATTTTTGTTTATGACTTTATGTAAGTGATTTAGACTTTGTTCTTTAATGAAGTTCAACCTAAAATTCCTCCTAAATGTAAACGACATCTACATATTATTAGAGATATTTCACACTCACACCCACCTCTTTCCTAATTTTACTAGTCTAATGTTGAGAGTGCCATCCATAGATGAGAATATTCTCCTAGATTCAAATATTACCCACTAAAATAGGATGCTATATCCTCTTCAATATTTTCTCAGTCACACATCAGTTGGAAAATTTTATCTTGACCTAGTTACACTTCAATTAGACTAGTGGAGTAGTTTCATGCATGACAACCTTGGTTTTATCGCGTGCATGAGGCTAGGAAGGTGAACATCATGTGCATTAATTTTTTTCCCTCCACTCCACTTGTTTCATTCAGTTAACTAATGGTAGCATGTCTAGTTACCTAGGTCTATGTGGAATTTCACTCTAGTTTTTGTCAGTGAGTGTCAATATCTCTCTATATCACTACTAGGGTGCATTAGTTACTCATGTATCCTATATCTATTATAAATTAATCACTCTTTGAGAATGGAAAGAGTGTGGAATACAATTCGTTGATCTCTCTCTCTCTCTCTCTCTCTCTCTCTCTCTCTAGGTCCTTTGTGCATGTTTCACCAAAACTTCACGTGGTATCAAATCCAACAAGTTGCTAGGAGAAAGGTGCATCAGAACTCATTTGCAAGTACATAATATTGAAGCAATTAGAAAGAATGGAATTTCTTCCGTCAACACTTCTTATGCCACACAATTACTTAGAGTGTAATACAAAGATTCTATTTCTTCTCATATGTAGAGGATTGTATCGAATAACCTTGAAAACATAAACAAATTGTGATTCTGTTGATGAGGAATATCATTTTCTCAATAGAAAAGATATGGATTTTGGACTTATCTACATGTTTGTTTCTCCTTAAACACAATTCCATGTTGTATCACTCTCAACTTCAAATGAAGTATAGACCAAATTGGAGGACCTATTTTGGATAAATGAAGATTGTGAAGAATCTATGCAGGATATTGACAAGACAAAACCAAAAGAAAATCCATCAGAAGAACAATAATCTCAATTTGAAGAAACTTGCATGCATGCATCTTAGGAGCCACATGCATAGACTCCTGTGCATGCATCTCAAGAGCCACATGTAGATACTTTTTCATGCTCCAGGCATGAATTTCAACAACCACATAAAGAGACTTTGTCTTTCCCCATGCATACATCTCAAGTGCCAGATGAAAAGACTTTTGCACATCCTTTTGTTCCCGACATTTGAGATGATGTCTCCTTAAAATCAGAGCAGATTTCAGATTTGATTTCCAAATCATATTTGGAATATATTAATCATGCATATGATGAGCCATATCAAAGACCTAAGTGGGCATAGTCCATCTTACTGACAGATGAATATATTATAGATGATCCTACCAATCCTAGAAGGATGAGATACCAAATTGAGGTAAATCCACATGTTCTCACAACCACAAAACGAGTAGTGCCCATGCATTTCTACATAGTTTAGGAATATAACCCTCAATCCTATGCAAAGGATAAACGGAATCCATATTGGAAAACTTTCATGAATGAAAGGGATTTGGATCTTCTTCTTTCCAATAAGATAAGGTGGATATATATAGAAATTTCATTGGTGCATCTAATTCATCAGATCCATATAGAATTTTTATAACACACGGATACTGAGAGGGGGCATTGAATCAATATAAGACAATTTTTTACTTTTTTAAACATTCATTAACTATGAAAAAACAATCAAAACATGGAGCACAATATTTACATGGAAACCCTTTCCAGATAAATCCACAAAACTTCTCTTTATAATTCGTTGTAGGCACCAACCCGTTGTTACAAATATTTGTAAGCACGAACCTTTTGGAGACACCAATTCTCATTGGTACAAATATTGGTAGGAACCAACCTACTCTTAGAGATCTTTGTAGACGCCAATCTATTGGAGACACCAATCCAAACTATTAAGCACCAACTTCTAAAGAGACACCAATATCTTTATTTGACTAGAACCAACCTACATTTAAAGATCTTCGTAGAAACCAATCTACTAGAGACATCAATCCCCACTGCTAAGCACCAACTTAGCAAGAGACTCCAATATTTTTATGTGAGTTTCACCAACTTTCATCAAGTCTACTTTCTACTTTTTTCTTCACCCAGTCTGCTTGTTGCTTCTACCTTCACTAGGTCTACTCACTACCTCTTCCTTCCCTAGGTCTATTCACTACATTTTCTTTTACCGGGTCTGACCAAAATTTGAATTTCCAAATGGTAACTTTCTCACAGCTTGTTGTTTTGGGTCTCTTCCTAATAATCAAATTATACATAATTCCACGTATTCAAATTGATAAATCATACATGTAGGTATGTAGGTGAATATTCACTAAAAAACATATAATTTACTATTAAAACTTGTAAAGCTTCGGTGAATTTTATCAATTTAATCATATTTATGTAAAAAAATAGGGAAATTGTTTAAACTAAATTGGTTAATATTTTTTTTTATAAAATCGCCAAAAATAGTCAATTGGCGAAATTTCGCCCCTAAAAAATACCCTACCCATGGATGACCATGTATACCATGGATAACCAAGTCCATGGTTGTCCTTGACCACGTTGACCATGTTAATCATGAAATAATTGATTGTCTATAGTTTTCCATCATTCTTTATGGACATGGTTGACTATTATTGATTATGATTGACTTTTGTCACATTGAACCATTTGTTAAATTATATTGGATTGTGAACTTGGGTTCTATTTGTTGCATTGCAACATTGATAATGTTCATCACAATGAGACATTGGGTTATGAAAATCAATGTGTCTATGGTTGAATTGTATAACATTGCAACATTTATCGAGGGTTATGTTGGATTGCAACGTCAAACATGTTCACCATAATGCAACACTGGGTTATGTTTGTCACATTGCAATGTTGGCTAATGTTATTCATATTACAATGTTTATGGAGGGTTATGTTTTTTTGAGTCACAGTGAAACATATCTTGGTTGAATTATGTAGAATCACTATGTTCATCAATGTTTATGTCACAATGTGGTGTTCCTTGAGTTTTTTGTTTGTTTGTGAGGATCTTCAAAGGTTGTTGAATATAGCGTTGTTTATCATGGTTGACTTATGTAAAACCATGGCTACCTTTTGTTGTCCATGGTTTGTTTTGGACATGGTTGATTATGGTTGAATTTCATCACATTGAAACATTCATCAAGGGCTATGTTAGAATGCAACATCGGGTTCTATTTGTTGCATTACGATGAAAAGTATTTTCATCACAAAGTAACAAACGGTTATGTTCATCACATTGTGGTGTTGGGTTATGCTCATCACCTTGCAAAATTCATGAATTCCAATGTTGGTTTGTGCCACATTACAACGTTCACCAAGCGTATTATTTTAACGTGACATTCATCAAGGGATTATGGTTGAATTTTGTTATAATGTAGCATTTTCTAGGGTTATGTTGCATTGTGATGTTTATCTCATTTTATGTCACATTGCAACATTCGTCAAGGGATATGCAGGACTATGATGATCCACTTTGATTATGTCTCTTTGCGATGTATATATATATATATATATGTGTGTGTGTGTGTGTGTGTCTATGTGTGTGTGTTCATTTGAGGTTACATTTGTGATGTTCAGTATAGCCCATGACACCTTATGACAGTCCTTAAGGGTTATGTTTAAGTGAGATGTTCTTAAATGGTCATGATGCATTACGGTATTCATCTTGGTCAAATTAGAAGGAAATGTTATGTTCCTCATTATTTTTGTTGCATTGTGACATTCATGAAGGATTGGCTTATGTCTCAAGGTGTATATCAATATTACCATGGGTGACTTGGGTTGACTGTGGTTGACAATGATTGAATATGGTTGACCATGAGTGTCAATATTACTATGGTTAACAAAGATTCATCATGGGAATGTTCTATTGTGACATTCATGTTGTTTCACTTATCTCTAATTTGTATGCTCCTCAATGGTTGCATCAAATTGCAATTCCACCAAAAATGTTGTTGCATTGAGACATTCGAGAAGGGTTATGTTTGATTCTAATGTTTTGAATGATTATGTTGCAATGTGATGTTCATATTTTTTTACTAATGTCAGATTGTTCATTCCTCAATGACTTTTTTGCATTCCAACATTCATCAAGGCTTCTACCATTTCCTGATGTTCTTCAAGGGTTATGCTTCATTGCGATGTTCCTCAAAAGTATGATGCATTGTGATATTCATATTAGTTTACTTATTTGGAACTACTATGTTCCTTAATGGTTTTGTCCAATTGCAACATTCATCATGGGTTGTGTCAAATTTATGATGTTGATTAATTATTTAAAAATATTATATTTGTAAAAAGAAATCTAATAAATTGACATAAGATATTGGTAAGTGCATTTTTTAAATTAGAAAGAGCATTGTTAAATTATATAATAAAGTGAGAAGAAACATGTGTTCACTAACTAATTTATTTTTTTCATAAATATAAAAAACCACATTCTTGGGGAAAAAATATAATATCAAATTTTGCACAACCACTTCGATGTATATTTGTCAATTTTCAAAATAAAAAATTATTAATAAGTCATCCTCTGACACTAGTTAACAATTCTCTACCTAAATTACATTTTGATATGACACTTGCATATATAACAATTTATAATGTACATTGTTAAGTTGAATAAGAGAAAATTAACAATTATCTTCCTAAATTACATTTCAATATGACACTTGCATATATAACAATTTAGAATTGCATATATAACAATGTAGAATTGACATTGTTAAGTTATATAAGAGAAAGAGACGAAACATGTATTCATTAATCCATTTGCTTTTCCATGAATATATAAATCATATGGCTTGAAAAATGATACATGAAAGTCTAATATTATGTCACATTGCAACATTAAAAAGTTGAATTGAATAAAAAGGGAAAAAATTGCTCTTTCATGATTAATAAAATACAATTTTTTTCATATGATACTTAAAAATAGGAAATACACAATATGTATTGAAATATGTTGTAAATTGTCTTTTAAAATAGGTAATAGGATATTTTTCATATTTAAGAAATTTATCTTAAACAAATGCCTTAATGAAATTTAACAAATATATTTAAAATATCACTTTTGAAGTTTAAGAAAATATTTGTTAAAAATTTATACAATAATATTAAACAAATTTTTTATTAAATTTTAATAAATTGATTAAAAATAAATCTTATATTTTATATGTATGTCACATCCATGACACACATAAGATCAATTTATATGAACATCAAGCATTTCACAAATATGTTGTTGTTGCAAGAGTGATGCCATCACTTTAGAAAAAAAAAAAAATGTGTATCATCACAAAGGTGGCAGTCTTCTCCAATTGTGCTAAATATAGTATTTTGTAAAAGTGTAAAAAATTATTCCTACTTCACTATCCGATATTCGATATAAAGTCTAACTATATTTTGAAACATGAATATTGTCCATAACACTAGTCAAGAAAAACACAAAAATGGTTGGATATAATATGTATAATCAATACAACATTAAATAAAATGCTATATGCACATGTATAATAAAATATTGAATATAAAAAATCATTTATTATTTTGAAATAATCAAAATCATAATTTATAATAAACTACACAAAATTATATAGACCTTCACTTTTAAAACAATTTTAAATTTAGGTTTTTATTAATAAATAAAAAAAACAATGTCCCTCTTGATATTTTCAATATTTAACCATAATTAAATTTAAAGTTATAAAGTGTATTGAATTAATAACGATAATAACAAAAATTAAATCAATTTATAAAGTATATATAACTTTTAAGTATAGATTCTATCGAGAACAAAGAATTTTAAAGGGTTCGCTTTATCATTTCAATTATTGTTTTTCATATTGATAGGAGAGGTTATAGATCCTGAAGTTCACATAATCTCTCAATATTCCTTTTCTATTGAAATATTTTTAAAAAGATTATATATATATAGATTTTTATTTTTTTTATTAATCATGATTTATAATATGAATTAATTTATAAATCATAATTAATAAGAAGAAGAAAATTCAATTTGTATTGACATAACACACAAATGTGTAACTTTGTAAAAGGATTGGTGTAAAGATTCTAGCATTTTGAGTTGGGCACGCACCCTTGACAACGAGCTAAAGACAATTTCGATAAATGGAGTGAGAGTGTGACATCCTCCTCGTTACGACGACCCAACTCTAGTAACTAGTGCAATTTTTTTTTGTGTGTGTATGTTTAAAAAGTGTGTGGGCGCATGTACAAAGGAAACAATCAACACATTCGACTCTGCGTCACCACCCGACGACGAATAAGACGCAACCATGATGAACATAAAAGACGACAAGGACGCGCGACAAGTAACTGCATGCATAAACGACGATCACACGATGATAAGTAGAACTGACTACCCACCCGTCCTACCCTGCAATGATTAGGACCTCCAAGACACATAAGCAATGCTCAAGCCCAGGTTCCCATCGACTTTAACCATTTAAGGTCTCAGGGCTGGCGACTGTTCCGAGGAACATGGAGGTGTCTACAACCCTCCCGACACAGGCAAACAATCTCACTAAGCTAAGGACTATCATCAGACCAACCCAAGGCAACCAACATAACAATATAGCAACATAACCCTTCAATTGCGAGCGAGAATTAGAAATCAAAATCCAACATTGTGCATGGCGCGCAACCAAAAATCTAAACATTTAAACATTTCTTCAATCCAAATGTAATTACAAGTGCGCAAGGTGTCTGATATACATAAACTATCGAACAATAACCAACTCGAGGCACAATTCCTTTTTATTTCCAGGCGCGCTATTTGATCAATCAATCATTAATTAACACATAACACATATAAATAATCTGCAATATCAATACCATAAATGATGACCACATGATCATGTACATCCCCTTGAATATTAGTATTAACATAAGATATTGCACAACATCGCATTAAT
>JZKD02S0222552.1:2185520-2226690 GCA_000966675.3 Picea glauca
GGAACCATGTGTCTGTTGGATTCTCGAAGCTCTCCCAGACAACACCTCCATTACCACACCATCAAAAACAGATGACTCGAGTCTAGAATTATCGCCCGAGAAGCTGCGCTCTGATGATTTCCCATCTCCCAGACAGGTATTGTCAGCGTCCACCCCCGCTAGCAGGTTGTCTTCCATGAATTTCAGGGCCAAGGAAGCATCGACGAGGGTTTCTTGGTTGGCAACCAAACGTAGTTTTTGAGAGGGATCTCGACATACCAGATGTTGATGTACGATGTACCATTTACCTGAGCCAATCGACTTGAAAAGCCCCAACTCGAATTTGTCGTTATGGGAGGAAAATGTCGATTTTCCGGTAAGCGTAGACCTTGGAGTTATTGTATAATATTCTATCCCTACTGCAAAGAAAACCACAAAATGAAACTGTAAATGAAACCGACATTTTATCTTTAAGCAGAAAGGCCTATAACTATTGAAAATGGGTACAATTAATCATCTTTTAATCTAAAATTTTAATTTGATGGCTAACAATTAAAGATGCTGGAATATTCTTAGTCGTCCTCCCAAATCAATGAATGTGATTTATTCTTCATAATTTTTTTGTATTTTTGAATGCATCCGTTAAACTGTTTACTTTTTAACATTTGCCTAATCATATTAAGAAATTACTATAGCACTATATAATTGCCACGTTTAAATGATTAACGTTTAACATTACCACATTTGGATTATTAACCACGAATTTCCTCACCTATCCCTACATTTTCCTCAAACTTTTTAACGATCTGCACGTTTCATATGCCTTTCAACGTTCATCAGTCACAACGTTCATCAATCACAATTATATGACTGTGCTCATCATATCATCATATCTCTTTCAATTTATATGGGGGATTTTGACAGTTTACTCTGAAAACCAACAAAATTATTCCATGAGAAAAATCAAGTGGACTCAAACCACAAAAGATTGAGCTCTATACGCTCTCTTATGAACACGAATCTCAAAATTTGATGTAGGGTGGCACATCAACGATAACAGTGGGATATCTTCTTTGATTAAAAATAGGATGTGAAGATAGCTTGAGGGTATTAAAAGGTGGAAATGGCGAACTACTCCAATATAATATTTGAATGCACTTTCTATGATTATCATTAATCCTTTTTATTCCTCCCTCTCACAAGTGGCAGCATAAACATATTGTATAATTTATCATTATGGGAAGATAGACATATCATATGACTATGAGCCCACTATTGCATCTAGATTAAATGTCCAAGACATCTCTTTTATACCAAGGGAATGGCGGTATAGATTTCTCTGAGCATGGCAATTTAAATAGGTAGAGAGTCGCTATATTCTTCCAATGACTTGGGACACCTATTAGTAATAATATCAAACCAATGTTACAAAGTGGTGGTTGACATCATAACGATGTAACTTGTTTCCATTTTTTTAGATTTATTTACATGAGTTAATTATATAAAAATGTTTTTATTTTATTTTATTTTTATGATTAGTTTAGAATTATTTTAATTTTGAATTTATTATTATTATTTTTTTTTTTATATTTAAAAAAATATTTGTATTTTTAGAATTTGATTTCTTTTAATATATGAAAAATTTCAGAACAAAATGGATTTAGTTTGATTGTATTAAGTAATGGGGAGATGTTGTCACATAAAGTAATGTATATGACAACAAAAAATAAAATAAAATAAATAAATAACTGCATATGTACATATATATGTGACAACTTGGTTCTCAAATTATTTGGACGTCAACATATATAAATAAGAAGCCTGCAAACCTTAAGTCACATTCAAAACTTTATTTCTACCTACACAACTAAATAATTAGCCAAATTTTACAAACGAGTTCATTCCATTATAAATCAATAGTAAATGAATTAAGATGAGCCCACTTTACCTTCCAAGGAGAATGTATATCATACCTTCCATCTAAACAAAAAGTAAATTTAATGGAAAAAAAATTGAACAAATCTTATAGTATCACTTACTATTTGAACAAATAGAAATGACTACACACATTTTTTTCTAATTCATATTACAACAAGAAAATAAGTATACTGGATTTGAAAAGGAATCTACCATAATTGCAATACTTTTCACAATTTGGCCATTGCTTATCATTGACACTAATGAAAAATAAATAGTGTGATTCCTTTTCCCATATCTTTTGCAAAATTGTGTACCAGTCAAAGAATATAAAGTCTACAATGTATACCTATATTAATGGAGAGGAAAAAACCTTTGACTTTAATAAGATTCAATAGAAGTGAGCCCAACATAACAAATATGATGACATAACAGTAGAAACTTCATTGCGAGTAAAATTTTACAAATAGCAAGGATGGCCTATAAAATAAGACTATGTAAGCCACAATGTTTACCTAGATAATTGGTAAGAAGTTATAAAAAGGAACTCATGGGTGTCCAAATCAAGATCAACAATAAAACTTCACCAATACCTAAAAGCCAATTGAATATAGAAATGAATGCTATGAAATTTTATAGGATTTGAGGAAGATGAGCACGCATATAAAGTGATGCAAGATGCACTACTTGTTAACACTATTTAAACCCTATTTTTAAAAATTATTAAGTGGGCTTAACAATTGGCTTATGTTTTGAGCAAAAGGATTCATGGAGGACCAAGAAGTTCAATCTCAAGCCAAAGAAAATTTAGAGAAAATTTAGATCAACAAATTAACATTGTAGCAATGGTAACAAATATTTGTGTTCTCTTTTAACATATGATAAATTTGAGAACAAAATGGATTTATCCTAATTGCATGAAGTAATGGGGAGATATTGTCACATAAAGTAATGTACATGATAACAAAAAATAAAACAAAAATACATAAATAATTATATGTGTTTGTATGTGAGAGAGTGATAGCTTTTGTGGTTCCAAACGATTCACGGATTGAATCCTTTGCACGTCCCCATACATAAATACAAAATCTCCAAACTTTAAGTTACTTTCAAAATTTTATTTCTACCTACACAAGTAAATGAATTAATACAAGGCCACTTTACCTTCCATTGCAAATTCATTTCATAACTTCCATCTAATTAAAGAGAAAATTTAATGGATTTTTTTTTTGAACAAAGCTTATAGTATCGCTTACTATTTAAATGAATATAGATAATGGCATACAGGGTTTCAGATTCATATTACAAGAAGAAAAGATAAATACATTTTAGATCAACAAAATAATGAAGTTCAATCTCAAGCTAAATAATTTTTAAATCAACAAAATAATGAAGTTCAATCTCAATCTAAATAATTTTTAGATCAACAAAAAAACATTGTAACAATGGTAACAAATATTTATCTTAGATTTTAACTTAAACGTGTTTTTGTTAAGGAACCATATTCATTGTTAGTTGGTATAATGAATTCAATATTTAGGGTGTTAAGGTAATCCATGTACTATTACAACTCCAAAACCTCACATGCAAGTTGTGCCATATATAAATACTACTCCTAAATACTATGTATGACTACAACTCCACATACAATTTCGGAAGTTAAATTTTTATCAATAATAAATGTATCTTATGCAACATGATTTTAATGTTCTTTTATTATTTTAAATATTAAAATGTCATCATTTTATATTAAATCACAGAATTTTGACTTACATCATTTTATATTATCACATAACTTAGAATAATTGGTTAAGTTTTTCGTGAAAAAAATGATTTTGATCTCCTTTATAACTATAATATTAAATCATTAATTTTAACATATTTATAATGATACAATTTTTATTTTATATTATCACATAACTTTGACTAATTGGTTAAGTTTTTTCATGAAAAAAATGATTTTGATCTCCTTTATAACTATAATATTAAATCATTAATTTTAACATATTTGTAATGATACAACTTTTTTTTTTAAATTGAGATATCAAAATCATAAAAAATTAGGAAATTTTACTTTTAATTTTTTCAAGTAGAAATAATTATTTTTTTTTTTTAAAGAAAATCGATTATTTATTTTACTTTTTTAAAAGGTTAAAAATATATATATTTTTTAAAGAAAATCAAATAACTTTTTATAATTTTTTTAAAGATTTGATAAATCAAAATTGATCTTAATAACAATCATCATAATTTAAAATTGAAGTTATACAATAAATAAGTCTTAAATTAATAATTTATCATTTGAGTATAAATATAAATGTTATATGAATTATATATCATAATTATGTGAAGCATGATCAGTGATACGTTTTGTTATTATGGGGATTGCTTTTACTTATATCAAGTATCTTTCAAGGTACATTATAAGTACTATGTAGAGATGCTCATATTGATTTTGAATCCTTGTTGTTCCTAGTGACATAGTCAAACTTAATCAAGAGTGTGACAAGTTGATTTGGTCATATCTTCCCATAATTCCTTGCTAAATTATTGGTAATATAAAATCATTTTACTAAATGGGGTAAACCATTGATCTTTATTACAGATTTTGATCCCTTCAAAAGAATGGAACCCATGATCTCTACAATTTTAAAGTAGAGATGTCACATATAGTCATGATCTCTTGAACTAGTCATCAAAACTAAATCATTAATAATTATATTAAAGAATTTAAAGAATTTTATAGTACAGTATAAATGTCATGTCTAAAAGAAAAAATTATTTGTTCATATGTAATTTTATTAGTCCAATTAATAATAGAATTTTCCCTCCCACAAATGTTAATAAAAAAAATTCAAATTCAATAGTCATAGGAATATTAATCAAACAATTCAACTTCAATCAACTATCTATGAACCATGATTTTCAATTTCAATAATCTATCCAAGGACCATGAATTTCAAGGGAAGAATTAACTAATATCCTAATACTTAGGAAATAAAGTTTGTTAGAGATCCTTAATCATGAGAATGGTGATTAATTTGTTAATGCAGTGCATCAACACATTTTAGAAATAATCTATTTCATTGGTTCTGATGTAGGGTGTGTAAGTTGTTCTCTAGTTTGGTATCTTGGATTTCGCCTGCTTCTCTTCAAGCCTATGGTGCATCTCCTTATTTGCATGGAAAAACAAAAAGGTTAGTAGTCTTATGCTCTATTGAAAATTTCTTGAGGATTTGTTGGAAAGGGGACACATTATTAGTTATGATAGATTGTGTTAGCAGTGGGCATTGGAGCTACATGCCTTCATTGCAATGTCATCAACCACAACTATATAATGAATGCACATTGCACCAATATTTTTCCATGAATTCTATGAAAAAATGAAAGATACTACATATGTCTCATCCAAAAAAGAATATACTACCTATGTTAAATTTTTCATCCTTGATCACTACTCTACCCCTACGATTCTCTTATGCCATAGCAGAGTTGCAAAGTTGTAACTTCTTCTATGTTTTGAACATAATTAAATATGTGCAATGTTTAATCAAATGATATAATTGCAAATATAATTGTTGTTTGTCTCATATGCCTATAATTTTATGCATTAGTCTAGTATTTTACAATGTAATTGGAAGATAATGCAAGGAATATGTAGGAATATTTGGACAAATTTATCATGCCATTCACTTATCTATATTATCTTTGTTTCATAGTCTATTCTCTCACTAAATATGATGACCATAAAATAATATGTTACTTAATTTTTATGTCTATTCTCTCACCAAATATGATGATCATAAAACAATATGTTAGTTTTTCTTGGCACTCCCTTTCCTCGCTTCTAGGGTATGTTTTTATTGGTGTGTTTTTTAGTATGAGTTAGAATGGTGTCAACTTTCTATAGCCCAATATGTGGGAGATGTGTCTATTTTCTAGAGCCGAGTATCACGAAGAAGTGTAATTCCTTTCATGTTCTTGACATAAATTTGAAAGTGACATTTAAAAAATCATTAATAACAAAAAAATAATGGATCTATGTCAGCACAAAGCATTACCATTTTGGATATTTCAATAAATTATGAAAAATAAAAATAAAAACTATTTCAATGTCTAATATCCATCTTAACTCCTAATGTATCATGCACAGAGATGCAAATGGAAATGCAAACTTTTTTAGACTACAAAACTTTAGGAATTCAATGTCTCTGAAATTGCACATTTCCCCATACTCAACCCACCATTCAAAGTTTTAACTATAAGAATATTTTATGTTTCAATTATTATATATATATAGAAATATTTATTTGTCAATAATAGTTTTTAAATGACATGTGTTAACTTTATATTAAGCATTTCAGAATTAAAAATCATATATTTGAGGAATAAGAATTTTTTTACTTTGAATTACACACTTTCTATAAAATTGATATAAAATTATTTTACTTAAAATGGATATTAAAATATTTTTTTAAATAATTGAAAAAAATCATTATATTCCCAATAAAATATACATATTTCAGTTGAGATGGAACACCTAGAGGAACCAAAAAAATTCTCCTGCATATTCAATATTCAAAAGCATTATCACCCCGCCTACACATCTTTATCTTGGTTGTCTCTCCTAGAGGAATAAATCCACCAGTCTATGTAGTTACAAAAAACAAAAGGTTCATTACAATAGAATCCTTCAACCTTCAATATCTACGGCTCTGATTTCCACGAAAAAACATAAGGACTCCTCCTGATTCTAATATTACAAGGATCTAACCATGTTCTCTATTGAGCAATATCTAGAGATGGAGTAACATTTCGTAAATGCTACAGTTGAAGCTCCATGGATACCACCTCCACGCCCTTATAGAATTCATAAATTTCGCAAGTGCCAGCTGGAACTGTCAATGCCTCCTTTGACAGACAAACTTCTTTTTCGTTTATCTCTCGAAAAATATGATGGAATGAGTGCCACTCTGAAGCTGCAAGTGTGTTTCGAATATCCCGAAGAAGAAATTTGAGGTGAAAGTCTGGAACCGAGACTTTGTCGTTTAACCAATCTGCAATTAGATTAGAATCACCAAGAATATGGAGTTTCTTTATACCTTTTTTTCTTGTGAATTCAAGCATTGTCTAGAGAACGATGAACTCAGCTCTGGTATCCTCTAGTAGAAGAATATTTGATATGAATGTAGTGCTTTATCAAGAAGTAAAGAACTACTCCAACTCCGCACTGAGGAGGATGCCTTTGCGAGGCACCGTTAAAAAGGCCCTACGGGATTTGAGGAATAAGATTTGGCAGGGTAGGAATTCTATGTTTCTTCCCTTTAGAGGTTGTCTTAAATTCCTTGGCTACCTTGATAACCAAACCAACGACAACTTCAACTGGAATTACTTCATCTTTGAAGGTCCTGACATTTCGAATTCACCATAAGATATTGACAAAAATACAAGGAAAACTTTCAAAGAGACGAACCTCCTTGTTGGTTAGCCATTTCTTGAGACATTCAACTAGACTTGGGTTGTGCCATGTTATCAAGAATCCAATATTAATCTTAACTAGATTTACGACCTGCTTCGAGTACTGACAGGAAATGAATAGTTGGGGAATAGATTCGGGACTATTTTTGTACAGTAAACATATACTTGGGCCACACCACCCAGGCTTTGTCCTTCAAGGAGTTGGCCATGGAACCATCTGTAAATTGGATCTTCCATATTGAATCCATGTTCCTTCTAAATTTTTCAAAGTTATGGAAAAACTTAGTGTTGTTGTCACCCTCCTTAATACAAATAGCTCGGATTTTAAGCCGCCATCTTTGTTCTTCTTTGTCCAGTAAAGTATGTCGAGTAGCTTCGCATTCGCGCAGAAGAGAAAGGTTATCTGTTTTACATTGCGCATTGTCATTCTCAGCGTAAAGCCTTTCGATCCTTTCTTCACTGTCTTTCTATAGTCTTACAAATTTTTCCTTGAACTCTGCAGCCCAATTCTTCATCTCTGATTTGACTTTTTCGAAGTTAGATGCAAATTGTTTCATTGTACAGTCACATGAATCCGAACTGAATGGCACCCATATGGACTCAATAATTAGCTTATAGTCTTCTTCCAGTAACCAATCCTGGTTAAATTTTAATGGAGAGGGAGGGGTACCTTCACCTGAGTTTAATTGAAAGATGATTGGTGAGTGGTCTGAGATGCCACTTGCAGTCACCCATGATTTCATAGTTAAGGAATTGTTGAAAAAATGTTCCGAAATAAGAAAACGGTCTAGGCGTTTTGAAACCATGCCTTCACCAATTCTAAAGTTTTTCTAGGTCGGGACCAGTTTAACTGGTTCGAGGTCTACAAGATGATATTTCTCCAAAAAGGATGAAAAATAATCACCTTGAGGATCCCTTCTAGGTATGGGACCCCAAAATTCCCTAAGACTCAAAGTGAAATTGAATTCACCCCCGAAAAGTGTCATAGAATCTTTGAATGCCCCCGAGGAGGTCAGTTTGTCCCAAAACGTGATTCGATCGACATAGGGTCCGTAGATGTTGATTACCGTTCGAGGGTCATTTAAATTTTTAAGCTTCAATCTGACCGATATGGTAGAGTTTAAAGCTGAGGATGATATTCCTTTGCAAGCAGGGCTCCACCCGGTTATTAATCTGCCAGAATGCCCTTCAACATCAATAGAACAAAAAGCCCGAATTTTTAACCATTTCTCCAGAATTGAACTGGCCTTTCACCCATCGCATTTTGTTTCCTGAAATAGTATTACCTTAAGGTTGAGGTTCAAAGTGAGCCTTTTGAGGGCGAGTTGTTTTGGAGCACCTCTAATCCCTCTGGAATTGAAGGAAAGAATAATAATGAGGAATTACTCGGAATTCCCTGCTCCAAGGGCCCTGGGGATGGTTTTTTTCTTTCCTTTATTAATATCAAGGACAACTTGTTATTGAGCCTTGAGTAAATGGGATTTCATGCCGATAGGATTCACTTGAATTGGGTCAAGGGAAAGCCCTCCTTGGGAGGCTTCCTTAGAATCTTTCTCACGATAACGTAAAGCATACCCCTTTTTGAGTGTGGGAGGATCCAGACCAGAGCCTAGGGGAGCTCTACCGGGAACCCTTAAAGACCAAGAGCAGTTACTCTGAGAGGCCCTGGGGCTTTGAACCAAATAATGTGAACGTAGGGAGGATAATGGGTTGAACATTGGTGAAGGGGTAAGAGAAGGAAGGGAAGAAAATTGAGTCCTGGGGGAGGGCGGTGGAGAAGAAGAATTAATGAGGGCGGCTGGCAGGTGGAAGGTAGGGAGGGCACGTACCTACAAAAGGATCCTCGGGGTGAACTTCTTCAGCCTTACCAGAAATGTCAATGCTCCATGGTTTAGCTGCTGCTTTTGAGGGCCCACCTTCAAACTTTTCTTCAGAAGGGATATCTTAATACCTTTTCGACCTTCTTGACCCAAATTTTGCAAGGAGGGCTCTTCTGTGGGCCAACACGGGGACATTGGGATAGAAGATGTCTTATGTTGTGGCATGAGAAACACCTGAAGGGAAATTTCTAGTAGTCCACGCGCTGGCACCACCTTTGTTCTCCAGAAACAAGCTCTACTTCACCAATAAGACTGTCGTTGATATCAACTTCCAGATTAATCCAGGCTTACCGCTTTTTGTACTTCGACTGCCAGCCAGCTTCAAGCCCCACAAAATGTCCCAAATTCTCGCTAATGGATTCTAGCTAAGCTTTGTTCCAAAAGACCATGGGGAGCCCCAGGAGGATGGCCCATAGATTCATGGTCGAGACTAGGGCACGGAGAGGGTTGAAATCAACAGTCCAATGCTTGAGAACCAGCCCAGAGGAGCCCCACGACCAATATTTTGTAAGGACAGAGGATGCATCCTCCTTAGCATGAAAATGTAAACTTTTCCCAGCTAGGAATCATTGTATGGGCTTCAGGAATGTAGCCGAGCAGAGGATGCGAGTTCTGTTCCGTCAACTTAGTCAGAGAATGTTCCTTAACGACCTTTCCGCTTAACCTACCTATGAGGGTTTTACCGATCAAGGAAGGAATTGCTTCCAAATCCATGTCCTTGCCAACGACCAAATTGGCACCTTCTTTTTTCACTCTAATACTATGTTTAGAAGTTTTTTTCGGAGGATGGATGGTAAGAGTTACGGGCTGGATTTTCGACACGATGAGAGTCGGGAGGAGGAGAGAAGAATGGGGGAAAGGGAAGGAGGGGTCTATGTGAGACACTGTGGAAATTGAACATGGAGGAGAGGGGGTGCAAAGGTGAGATGGAGATGCTCGAGTGAGTACATCCGAAGGGGAGCCAAGGAAGGCATTCAGAGTTCAGGGATAATGCGAGGTGGTTTCTGTTAGAGATAATGCCTAATTAATGTCACTACTAGAGTTCAGGGATTAGATTTGGTTAGCTGGAGGATGTTGAGAGATTCTCTCAACCTCTCCCTCCAAGAGTGGAATAAGTTCAACACTTATTTAAGTGTTATGTATCTATGTTTAGTGAGTGCAATACAATCTATTATTTGTGTGTATTTTATGTCTCTCTGCTCTCATGAATTTCAAATTGATATCAGAGATGAGGAGAGAGGGTGGTACAGTCTCGTATCAAGCCATCAGTGGCATGTGCATCTGAGAGGACGTCACTATTATTTGCATTCAGTCATATGCTGAAGGGTTTGAAAGGGATGCACGGTAGATGAGCCGCCCATGAGCACTGAGCATGAGCAGGCCGTGTGAATATTCAACATGTATTGGAGGCCGCAACATAAGTTTCAGAAATTGTGACTGATAGAAGTCATTGTTATTGATTGTTGCGTGGAGCAGGTGTGAGAGAACACGACTTTTAGAGAGAAGAGAGAGCCATCACATCAGATGTATCCAACATAAGTTTGCATCTGAATCAAATGTTCATTGTTGGAGCTGCTTTGATCTGGATCTGCAGATGTTGTTGAACCTCGATCAATGATTGTGTAAATGTGGAAGGATTGGTTTCATCACAGGGCATATAAATTTTGAATTGGAAGAGGTGTCATAGTTGTTGTGAGAGCCATTGTGAGCACAGGAACAACCATCGTATCCATCATCAGCGTGAAGGAGCCAACATCTCTCAAAGAACAAAGGAGAGATCGTAGCAGAACCGAGGAAATGAAGTCGTGATCTGAGAATCAAAGTGCTACTATCTACGTAGAAGAGAGATTTCATTTGTGTGGCTCAAGAGAGGCGCCTTCCTGTACATATCAATGAATTAATTTTTCCAAATGATCATAGCTTTCATTTTTTGAAAATGATTGATGTTTATTTATTTTTTGTTAAGAGAAAATTGCATTTGAAATGCATTGAAGAAGGAGTTGAGTGATGCCCATTATCTAGCTGGGAGAAAAGCAAGGAAAGGCCCCAGACTATTCGAACAAGTATGGCATGATTTTGATAAGCTGTTGAAGGTTTACCTCATGATGAACGAAAAACAAAAGATTCTTATTACTTGGAAGCAGTCGTAGATGGCATATTTTTATAATGATATATATATGTTTAAATTTTTTTTTATGTGTGTTAGTGTTTAAAGTTTTTTTTTATGTAAATGTTTATGTAAAATAGGAACTCTTGTATCTTGATATAAGCTGGCAACCCCGATTTCAAGAACAACTATTCTTATTCGAAGTCACCTTGTATACTTGAATGTTGAGGACATTTCTTATCCAAATTGCTCCTCTAGACATTGACGGATAGTCGAAAGAAGAAATCTGACAGATGGAGGCATGTTCATAGAATGCATCAATAATTGACATATTTTCTCATGGAAGCCCCAGTGAACTCATACAAGTGCATGAATGATGATTTGTAACATTTATACTTTAAATGAGTGGAAAGGAAAGCTTGAAGAAGAGGATGAGAAAGAGCGCAATCTAGAAGCATCAGAGTGGGTGTATGCGTTGATGAGGATCATTCCAGACAAAGTGTTGTAGTATTTGTGAAGTTTTGTAATGTAGGCATTAACGGGGGGTGTTAGAGATAATGCCTAATTAATGTCACTACTAAAGTTCAGGGATTGGATTTGGTTAGTTGGAGGATGTTGAGAGATTCTCTCAACCTCTCCCTCCAAGAGTGGAATAAGTTGGATCTCACAACACTTATTTAAGTGTTATGTATCTTTGTTTAATGAGTGCAATACAATCTATTATTTGTGTGTATTTGATGTCTCTTTGCTCTCATGAATTTCAAATAGCTCATCCTGAGCAGGGTTAAAAGGATGACCATAAGGGTTGTATTTATATTCCATCTCTTCTACAACATAATCTTCCATATAGGAAAAGCAACTGAAACCGAGGGTCAGAGAAGAAAAAAACGCATGAGAGGGAAATGAACCACATGAGAGAAGGGGTGAGTCTTCCATAGAGGAAAAACAATTGAAATCGAGGGTCAGAGAAGAAAAAAACGCATGAGAGGGCGAGGGACCACATGAGAGAAGGGGAAGAGAGGTACCGGGTGTTGAAAACATGCCAACAATTTTTTCATGTCGGCACATGCACATGCATGCAGTTATGTTAATGCACATGTATGCAATCTATTTATGAACTACTTGTGTAACTATGTGATCTATTCATGATCAGTTTGTATAAATAAAGATAAATGTTATATATGTGACCATACCCATAGAAGTGGAGTACAATGTGAGTGCAAGCGTGAGCAAGGAGTAGAGTGTGTGAGGAGAGGATGATTGTATGCCTATGAAGGCTATTGTAATTATTCTTTGAATCATAAGAAAACTGATAATCATTGCCTCTGGTTTTTTCCCTCATTGGGTTTCCAAATAAATCACGGTGTCAAGTGTATGATTGATGTGCTTGGTTTAATGCGTTTTTGATCTTGCGTATTTTATGCTCTGTTATATGCTATGTTTAGCTTTCGCTGCCTAACAAGTGGTATCAAAGCTTAGAGTTGAAGGAGCAGAAAGCGAAGGAGAAGAGAATCCGGTCACTGGATCGAAGAGCAGGTTAATCAAGATGAGTCGATATGAGTGAAGTGGATCAGCCTAAGACATGTTTTATTACATCGTCGCAAGAAGTCCCTATGGCAAAGTGCGACGATCACACACACACTTTCGAAATTAGGAATATTTCAAAATCATCGCAGGAAGAGAGTTATACACAGTGTGACATTGTCACGGGCTATAGTTTGACAAAGTGCGACAATTTTTGTACAAATCATCATAGGTTATCCTTTAACAAAGTGTTAATCGTCCCAGGTGATACTCATACATGGTGTGACGATCAAGAAAAAAAATTGTTTTTTTTGGCATGGTATGAAATTCGTGGAGAATAAATTAATAAAGATGAGGTCATGTACACGTTGTATGAAAAGGTGACTATTATTATTATATTGTGTGTTTAAATGAGTGTTTTTTTAAACCATAAGTGGGTGGAGGACGTATATCCTTTTTCCTTTAAAAAGGTGAATCCTTTATGTTTTAATAAAAGGTTTATATATTAAATTTTAGTATTAAATATTTTAATTAAAGTTTTCTTTTTGGAATTCAGTTATAATATAATAATATTCTTACATTATAAAGAGACTCAGTTTTATAACCGATGGTTTTTGGAGTTTTTTTTGTTAATGGCGAAAGTGCAAAGTTCCAAGTTTCGGGTGGAAAAGTTCAATGGTAAGAATAGATTTGTGCTACAGAAACATAAGATGGGAGATTTGCTTGTGCAACAAAGATTGAAAAAGGCCTTGGCTAGAAATTCAAAGCAACCGACAAGCATGACAGACGAGGACTGGGAGGATCTGGATGCAAGAGCCCTCAGTACTATTTGTTTGTGCCTAGCATATGAGGTGTTGTTTAACATCATTGAAGAGACGACAACAACACATTTGTAGACCAAAATGGAGAGTTTGTATATGACAAAGAACTTGTCAAACATAATCTTCTTGAAGAGGAAGTTGTACAGCTTGCGGATGAAAGAAGGTATGAAAATTGTTGATCACTTGAATGTTTTCAATACTCTGATTTGTCAATTAACTAATATGGAAGTAAATTTCGAATATGAGGACAAGGCATTTACGCTATTGTGTTCATTGCATGAGTCTTGGGACCATCTGGTCCCAACTGTGTGGTTTAACACAACAGATGCCATTGATTATGACATTGTTGTGGGAGCTTTGATGTCTAAGGAGATAAGGAAAACATATGGTAAAGAAACCTCAACAACAGATGCAATGGTGGTCAAAGGTCGATCTACAAAAAGAGGAAAAAATTAAAGGGGCACATCAAGGTCTAAATCTAGAGGCAAGAAGAGTAAGCAGAAATGTTGGTTCTATGGAAAATATGGGCATCTCAAGAAGGATTGTTGTAAAAGACAAAATGCATCCAAGCATAACTACAAAAAAGAATCAAAGGAACCTAATGTAGCTAAAACAAGTTCAGGTTCCAGTTTAGGTATGGTTGATGATGTATTGTCTACTTGTGATATTTCACATCAACATAAACATTGGTTGTCATATTCCGGTGCATCCAACCACATGTGTTTTCATAGAAACCGGTTCTCAACTTACCAATCTATTGATGATGGTGTTTTTTTGGGAAATGATTTTTCTTGTAAAATTGTTGGAGTTGGTGACATCTGGATTAAAATGCATGATGGTTCTATAAGAAAATTAACATATGTAAGGCATGTCCCCGAACTAAGAAAGAACTTGATATCTTTGGGAGTTCTAGATTCTGTTGGTTACAAGTGTACAAATCAAGATGGAGTACTGAAGGTGTCCAAAGGCATCTTACTAGTCATGAAAGAAAAGAGGATCGGGAACCTTTATAAACTTGAAGGAAAGACAAAATTAAATCAAGCAATGGTAGCATTTGAAGATGGAAGTGACTATGTTCATTTCTGGCATCAACATTTGGGTCATATGAGTGATAAAGGGGTTAGGGTACTGGTTGATTGTAAGTCACTTCCAAGTTTGAGGCTTCTAAATTTGAATTTCTACAAGTATTGTGTTTTTGGAAAATAGTGTAGAGAGAATTTTAAAAAAGGAAGGAATATAAGCAAAGGTATCCTTGATTACACTCATTCAGATGTTTGGGGACCATCCCCTATAGTTTATTTTGGAGGATCGTCATATTATGTGACATTTATCGATGATTACTCTAGAAAGGTTTGTGTCTATTTACTTAAAAGAAAAGATGATGTATTTAATACTTTTAAGCAATTCAGAGATTTGGTTGAAAGGAGCACTGACAGGTCAATCTAGTGTTTAAGGACAGATAATGGAGGTGATTTCACATCTATGGAATTTGAGAACTATTGCAAGGAAGTTGGTATCGAAAGACATAAGACCATGGTTTATTCTCCTCATGAAAATGGTGTTGTTGAATGCATGAATATGACTCTTCTAGAGAGAGAAAGGAGCATGCTCATTTATTCCAATATGCAGTAGGAATTGTGGGCAGAAGCAGTTCTTACAACATGTTATCTAATAAATCGGTCAGCATCAACTACAATAAATTGTAAGATTCCATAAGAGGTATGGACAGGTCATTCGTGTGATTTTTCAAATCTGAGAATATTTAGTTGTGATGCTTATGCTCTTATTTCTAAAGATCAGCGTTCTAAGTTAGATCTTAGATAAAAGAATATTTCTTTGTTGGTTATGGTTATGGAGTTAAGGGGTAGATATTGTGGGATCCTACTACCCACAAACTCATCATAAGAAGAGATGTAGTATTTGATGAATCCTCACTCTTAAAATCAGAATTGGTAGATGTTGGAGTGAGACAAGAACAAGTACCGCAAGTTCAACAAATTCAGTTGGAAACTCAACCATCTTCAGAAAGGAAAGAGCATGAAGAAGTTCCAGATAAAAAAGATGAAGATGTACATGCAAAAAATATCCAAGAAACTGAGGATATGCCTCAACCATCTCTGAGGATATCTTCACGGGTCAAGAATCCTTTTACAAGGTATGAAGATTATGTTTCATTTGTGGCTTTGGTTTCTATTGATGGAGAACCTAGTTATTTTTAGGAAGAAATTAAGGTATCTAAAAGTGCTCAATGGAAGAAAGTTATGAACGAAGAAATGGATGCCTTAGAAAGGAATAAAACATGGGACCTGGTAGAAATTCCAAAGGATAGGAAGGTTCCCAGCTGCAAGTGGGTCTACAAACTGAAAAAGGGTGTTGATTATAAATTCGAAAGGTATAAAGAAATACTGGTAGCAAAAGGATACTCCCAAAAGGAAGGTATCGATTTTCATGAGATCTTTTCACCAGTTGTGAAGCTTGTTTCAGTTCATGTTATGTTATCACTAGTTACTTTACTTGATCTTGAGTTAGAGCAGCTAGATGTTAAAACCACATTTCTACATGGAGATTTAGATGAGGATATACATATGGAACAACCAAAAGGGTTTGTTCAGGATCACAATAAGAGGTTTGTTTGCAAACTCAATAAATCATTGTATGGACTCAGACAGACTCCGAGGAAATGGTACAAGAAGTTTGATTCCTTCACGGTGAGCCTAAATTTTACAAGAAGTGAATATGATCATTGTGTTTACTTTAGAAAGTTGGAAAATGGCATGTTCATTATTTTGGTGTTATATGTTGACGATATGCTTGTGTCAAGAAAGAGCATGGTTGAAATCAACAGGTTAAAGGATCAATTGGCTAGGGAAATTGATATGAAGGATCTAGGAGAAACAAAACAAATCTTAGGCATGGACATACATAGAGACAGGAAAAAATGGTAAGTTGTGGTTTTAACAATAGAAGTATGTGGAGAAAATACTTATGATATTTTCTATGAATAATGTGAAACCCGTACAAATACCTTTGGCTTCCCATTTCACAATTTCTTCAGGTTTATGTCCTAGTAATGACGAAGAAAAGGATTATATGTCTTGTGTGCCATATGCTAATGCAGTAGGAAGTTTGATGTATGTGATGGTGAGTACTAGACCAGATATTTCACATGCAGTTGGTGTTGTCAGTCGATACATGGAAAATCCATAAAAGGTGCATTGGAACCAGTGAAATGGGTGCTTCTATATCTTAGAGGCACAAGCAGTTATTCTGTCACCTATGATGGTTCTAGAGATTCAGTTTGCGACTATGTATATTCAGATTTTTGCAGGTGATTTTCAGGATATGTCTTTACTCTTGCAGGAGGACCTATTAGTTGGATGTAAAAGCTTCAAAACGTACTCGCTTTATCCACTACATAGGAAGAGTATATGGCTTCTTCACATGCATTCAAGGAGGCAATTTGGTTACAAGGTATTTTGGGTGAGTTTGGAAGGATGTAGGACAAGGTGAAAGTATTTTGTGATAGTCAAAGTGGTATTCATTTGGCTAGAAATCCAGTGTTCAATACCATTTTGTAAGACAGGTTGTTGATGAAGGTGGAGTGTCTTTGGAAAATTTCCATACAAAGTTAATTCTGCAGACATGTTTACGAAACCAGTTTTATTAGAGAAGCTACAGTGGTGTTTGGATTCTCTTGGCTTGCAGAAAAGGTGATGAATTAATTAAGGGAACAATATATTAGGTAAATTTTTGTTAAGGTGGAGATTGTTGGAAACATGCCAACTAATTTCCTCATGCGGTCACATGCACATGCATGCATCTATGTTAATGCGCATGCATGCAATATATTTATGAACTACTCATGTAACTATGTGATCTATTCATTATCAGTTTGTATAATTGAGTGATAGATGTTATATATCTAAGCATACCCATAGAGGTGGAGTACAATGTAATAGAAAGAATGTGCAAGGAGAAGATAGAATATTGTGCGAGGAGAGGATGAGTGTATGCCTATTAAGGCTGTTGTAATTCTCCCTTGAATAATAAGAAAACCAATAATCATTTCCTGTGTTTTTTTCCCTCATTGGGTTTCCACATAAATCAATATGTCAAGTATATGATTGATGTTCTTGGCTTAATATGTGTTTGATCTTCCTTATTTTATGCTCTGTTATATGATATGTTTTGCTTCCGCTAGCTAACAAGTGTTATCAAAGCTTAGAGTTGAAGGAGTAGAAAGCGAAGGAGAAGAGAATCTGGTCACTGGATCGAAGAGCAAGTTAACCGATCTAAGCCGAGTTGAGTGAAGTGGATCAGCCTAGGACATGTTTTATTACATCGTCGTAGGTTGTCCTTGTGTAAAATTATGATGATCGCATGCACACTGTCGAAATTAGAAATATTTTGAAATCATCGCAGGCAGAGAGTTACACACAGTGTGACATCGTCGTAGGCTGTAGTTTGACAAGGTGTGAAAATTTGTGTGCAAATCACCACAGGATATCATTTAATAAGGTGTGATGAATTCAATTATAATATAATAATAATCCTATTCTATAAAGAGACTCATTTTTATAACTTGTGATTTTGGAGTTTTTCTACTAATGGAGAAAGTTCAGAGTTCCAAGTTTGAGGTGGAAAAGTTCAGTGGTAAGAATATATTTGTGCTACGGAAACTCAAGATGCGAGATCTGCTTGTGAAACAAGGATTTCAAAAGGCCTTGGCTGGAAATTCAAAGCAACTAGCAAGCATGATAGATGAGGACTGGGAGGATCTGGATGCAAGAGCACTCAATACTATTCATTTGTGTCTTTAAAATGAGGTGTTGTTTGACATCGTTGAAGAAACAAAAACAACAGGTTTGTAGACCAAACTGGAGAGTTTGTATATGACAAAGAACTTGTTAAACATAATCTTCTTGAAGAGGAAGTTGTACAGCTTGCAGATGAATGAAGGTACAAAAAAAATTTGATCACTTGAATGTTTTCAATACTCTGATTTTTCAATTAACTAATATGGAGGTAAAGTTCGAAGATCAGGACAAGGAAGTTAAACTGTTTTGTTTGTTTCTTGAGTCTTGGGACCATCTGGTCACAACTGTGTGGTTTAACAAAATAGATGCCATTGATTATGACATTGTTGTGGGAGCTTTGTTGTCTGAGGACATAAGGAAAACATTTGATAAAGAAACCTCAACAGCAGAAGCAATGGTGGTCAAAGGTCAATCTACAGAAAGAGGGAAAAATCAGAGGGGTACAACAAGGTCTAATTCAAGAGGAAAGAAGAGTAAGAAGAAATGTTGGTTCTGTGGAAAATCTGGGCATATCAAGAAGGATTGCTGGAAAAGACAAAATGCATCCAAGGAGGACTCCACAAAAAAATCAAAGGAAGATAATGTAGTTGAAACAAGTTAAGGTTTCAGTTCAGGTATGGTTGATGAGTCATTGTCTACTTGTGATGTTTCACATCAACATCAGCATTGGTTGTTAGATTTTGGTGCATCTAACCACATGTATCTTCATAGAAATTGGTTCTCAACTTACCAATCTATTGATGATGGTGTTTTTTTTATGGGAAATGATTTTTCTTGTAAAATTGTTGGAGTTGGTAGCGTCTGGATTTAAATGCATAATGGTTCTATAAGAACATTAACAGATGTAAGCCATGTACCCGAACTAATAAAGAACTTGATATATTTGGGAGTTCTATATTTTGTTGGTTACAAGTGTACAACTCAAGGTGGAGTATTGATGGTGTCCAAACGCATCTTAGTAGTCATGAAAGAAAAGAGGATTGGAAACCTTTATCATCTTGAAGGAAGGATAGAAGTAAATCAAGTAGTGGTAGCATCTGAAGATGCAAGTGAATCTGTTCATTTATGGCATCATCGTTTGGGTCATATAAGCGAGAAAGGGCTTAAGGTACCGGTTGATAACAAGTCACTTCCAAGTTTCAAGTTTCTAAATTTGAATTTTTGCAAGTATTTTGTTTTTGGAAAACAGTGTAGACATAAGTTTAAATTAGGAAGGCATATAAGAAAATTTATCCTTGATTACATTCATTCATATGTTTGGGGACCATCCCCTATAGTTTCTTTTGGAGGCTCATCATATTATGTGACATTTAGAGATGATTACTCTATAAAGGTTTGGGTCTATTTACATAAAAGAAAAGATGATTTATTTAATACTTTTAAGAAATTTAGAGATTTGGTTGAAAAGAGAACTGATAGGTCAATCAAGTGTTTAAGGATAGATTATGGAGGTGCATTCACATCTGTGTAATTTTAGAACTATTGAAGGAAGTTGGGATCAAAAGACATAAAACCATGGTTTATACTCCTCAGTAGAATGGTGTTGTTGAACACATGAATACGACTCTTCTAGAGAGAGAAAGTAGCATGCTCAGTAATGCCAAGATGCAATAGGAATTGTGGGAAGAAGAAGTTCTTACAACATGTTATCTGATAAATCAGTCACCATCAACTACAATAAACCTTAAGATTCAAGAAGAGGTATGGACAAGTCAATCGTGTGATTTTTCAAATCTGAGAATATTTGGTTGTGATGCTTATGCTCTTATTTCTAAATATCGGTGTTCTAAGTTAGATCCTAGATCAAAAAAATATGTCTTTGTTTGTTATGGTGATGGAGTTAATGGGTACATAATATGGGATCCTACTGCCCACAAACTCATCATAAGAAGATATGTAGTATCTGATGAATCCTCACTCTTAAAATCAGAATTGGTAGATGTTGAAGTGAGACAAGAATAGGTACCGCAAGTTCACCAAATTCAATTGGAAACTCAACCATCTTCAAAAAGGGAGGAGCACAAAGAAGTTCCAGAAGAAGAAGATGAAGATGTAGATAAATAAAATATCCAGGAAATTGAGGATATTCCTCAACCATCTCTGAGGAGATATTCATGGGTCAATAATCCTCCTACAAGGTATGATGATTATGTTTCATTTGTGGCTTTGGTTTTATTGATAGAGAAACTAGTTGTTTTCATGAAGCAATTAAGGTATCTGAAAGTGCTCAATGGAAGAAATCTATGACTGAAGAAATGGATGCCTTATAAAGGAATAAAACATGGTACCTGGTAGAAATTCCAAAGGACATGAAGGTTATCGGCTGCAAGTGGGTCTACAAACTAAAAAAGGGTGTTGATGATAAAGTTGAAAGGTATAAATCAATACTGGTAGCAAAAGGGTATTCCCAAAAGGAAGGTATTGATTTTCATGAGATATTTTCACTAGTTGTGAATCTTGTTTCAGTTCGTGTTATGTTAGCACTAGTTGCTTTACTTGATCTTGAGTTAGAGAAGCTAGATGTTAAAACCACATTTCTACATGGAGAATTAGATGAGGATATATATATATATATATATGAAACAACCATAAGGGTTTGTTCAGGATCGCAATAAGAGGTTTGTTTGCAAAGTCAAGAAGTCATTGTATGGCTTGAGACAGTATCTCAGGTAATGGTACAAGAAGTTTGATTCCTTCATGGTGAGCCTAAATTTTAGAAGAAGTGAATATGATCATTGTGTTAACTTTAAAAAGTTGGAAAAGGGCATGTTCATTATTTTGGTGTTATATGTTGAAGATATGCTTGTGGAAAGAAAGAGCATGGTCTAAATCAATAGGTTAAAGGCTCTGTTGGCTAGGGAGTTTGATATGAAGGATACAGGAGCAACAAAACAAATCTTAGGCATGGAGAGACACAAAACCAAGAAAAATGGCAAGTTGTGGTTATCACAATAGAAGTATGTGGAGAAAATACTTATGAGATTCGGTATGAATAATGTGAAACCCATACAAATCCCTTTGGCTTCCCATTTCAATATTTCTTCAGGTTTATGTCCTAGTAATGACAAAGAAAAGGATTATATGTCTCATGTACCATATGTTAATGCAATAGGAAGTTTGATGTATGCGATGGTGAGTACTAGACTAGATATTTCACATGCAATTGGTGTTGTCAATCGATACATGGAAAATCTAGGAAAAACGCATTGGGAATCGGTGAAATTGATGCTTCAATATATTATAGGTACAAGCAGTTATTCCATCACCTATGATGGTTCCAGAGATTCATTTTGTGGCTATGTAGATTCATATTTTTTAGGTGACTTGGACAAAAGGAGATTCGCTTCAGGATATGTCTTTACTCTTGTAGGAAGACCTGTTAGTTGGATGTCAAAGCTTCAAAACGTAGTCTCTTTATCCACTACAAGGGAAGAGTATATGGCTGCTTCACATGCATGCAAGGAGGCAATTTTTACAGGGTCTGTTGGGTGAGTTTGGAAGGATGCAAGACAACGTGAAAGTATTTTGTGACAGTCAAAGTGCTATTCATTTGGATAGAAATCCAGCTTATCATAGTAATATGAAGCATATTTCTATCAAGTACCATTTTGTAATAAAGTTTGTTGATGAAGGTGGAGTGTCTTTGGAAAAGGTCCATACAAAAGTGAATTCTGCAAACATGTTTACGAAACTAGTTTTGTTAGAGAAGCTACAGTGGTGTTTGGCTTCTCTTGGCTTGCAGAAAAGGTGATGAATTAATTAAGGGCATGATATATCAGGTAATTTTTTGTAAAGGTGGAGATTTTTGGAAACATGCCAACGAATTTCCTCATGTGGTCATGTGCACATGCATGTAGCTATGTTAGTTTGCATGCATTCAATCTACTTATGAACTGCTCATGTAACTATGTCATCTATTCATGATCAGTTTGTATAACTGAGTGATAGATGTTATATATGTGAGCATATCCATAGAGGTGGAGTACAATGTGAGTGCAAGCATGTGCAAGGAGGAGAGACCAGAGTGTGTGAGGAGAGGATGATTGTATGCCTATGAAGGCTATTATAATTCTCCCTTGAATAATAAGAAAATCTATAATCATTGCACGTGGCTTTTTCCCTCATTGGGTTTCCACATAAATCACTATGGAAAGTTTATGATTGATGTGTTTGATCTTGCTTATTTTATGCTCTTCTATATGCTATGTTTTGCTTCCCCTGCCTAACAAGTGGTATCAAAGCTTAGAGTTGAAGAAGCAAAAAGTGAAGGAGAAGAGAATATGGTCATTGGATTGAAGAGAAGGTTAACCAAGCTGATCCGAGCCGAGTGAAGTGGATCGGCCTAGGACGGGTTTTATTAAATCATCGCAGGTTGTCCCTGTGGAAAAGTGTGACGATCACACACACACTTTCGAAATTAGAAATATTTTGAAATCGTCACGGGAAGAGAGTTATACATAGTGTGACATCATCGTAGGCTCTAGTTTGACAAGGTGTGACAATTTGTGTGCAAATTATCGTAGGCTATCCTTTAACATGTGCGATGATTCCTAATCATCGTAGATGATACTCATACAAGGTGCAATGATCAAGAAAAAAAAATAATTTTTTTTTGGCATGGTATGAAGTTCATGGTATCAAATTCCTAGAGAATAAATTAATAAAGTTGAGGTCATGCACACATTGTATGAAAAGGTGACTATTATTATTATATTTTGTGTTTAAAGGAGTGTTTTTTAAGGCATAAGTGGGTGGAGGACGTAATTCCTAATCCTTTAAAAAGGTGAATCCTTTATGTTTTAATAAAAGGTTTATATATTAAATTCTAGTATTAAGCCTTTTAATTAAATTTTTTTGGGGGGAATTCAGTTATAATATAATAACACTCCTACACTATGAAGAGACTCAGTTTTATAACCGTTGGTTTTTGGATTTTTTATGCTAATGGTGAAACTGTAGAGTTGCAAGTTTGAGGTGGAAAAGTTCAGTGGTAAGAATAGTTTTGTGCTACGGAAACTCAAGATGTGATATCTTCTTGTGAAACAAGTATTGAAAAAGGCCTTGGCTCGAAAATAAAAGCAACTGGAAAGCATGATAGATGAGGACTGGGAGGATATGGATGCAAGAGCCCTTGGTATTATTCGTTTGTGTCTAGAAGATGAGGTGTTGTTTAACATCAATGAAGAGACGACAACAACAGGTTTGTGGACCAAACTAGAGAGTCTGTATATGACAAAGAACTTGTCAAACAGAATCTTCTTGAAGAGTCAATTGTGCATATTGCGGATGAAAGAAGGTATGAAAATTGTAGATCACTTGAATGTTTTCAATACTCTGAATTTTCAATTAACTAGTTTGTCAGTAAAGCTCGAAGATGAGGACAAGGAAGTTACGCTACTATTTTCCTTGCCTGAGTATTCAGACCATATGGTCACAACTGTGCGGTTTAACACAACATATTCCATTGATTATGACATTGTTGTGGGAGCTTTTTTTTCTGAGGAGATAAGGAAAACATTCGTTAAAGATACCTCAACAACAGAAGCAATGGTGGTCAAAGGTCGATCTACAAAAAGAGGGAAAAATCAGAGGGGTACATCAAGGTCTAAGTCAGGAGGCAAGAAGAGTAAGAATAAATTTTAGTTCTGTGGCAAATCTGGGCATCTTAAGAAAGATTGTTGGAAAAGACAGAATGCATCCAAGGAGGACTCCACAAAAGAATCCAAGGAAGCTAATGTAGTTGAAACAAGTCCAGGTTCTAGTTGAGGTATGGTTGATGAGGTATTGTCTACTTGTAATGTTTCACATCAACATCAACATTGGTTGTTAGATTCTGGTGCATCCAGCCACATGTGTCTTCATAGAAATTGGTTCTCAACTTACAAATCTATTGATGATGGTGTTTTTTTTATGGGAAATGATTTTTCTTGTAAAATTGTTGGAGTTGGTAGCATAAGGATTAAAATGCATGATGGTTCTATAAGAACATTAACAAATTTAAGTCATGTCCCCGAACTGAGAAAGAAATTGATATCTTTGGGAGTTCTAGATTCTTTTTGTTACAAATGTACAACTCGAGGTGGAGTACTGAAGGTGTCGAAAGGCATATTAGTAGTCATGAAAGCAAATAGGATCAGGAACCTTTATTGGCTTGAAGGAAGGACAAAATTAAATCAAGTAGTGGTAGCATCTGAAGATGCAAGTCACTCTATTTGTTTATGGCATCAGCGTTTGGGTCATATGAGCGAGAAAGGGATTAAGGTATTGGTTGTTGTAAGTCACTTCCAAGTTTGAAGTTTCTAAATTTGAATTTTTGCAAGTATTGTGTTTTTGGAAAACAATGTAGACAGAAGTTTAAAGCAGGAAGACATATAAGAAAAGGTATCCTTGATTACATTCATTCATATGTTTGGGGACCATCCCCTACAATTTATTTTGGAGGATCGTCATATTATGTGACATTTATAGATGATTACTCTAGAAAGGTTTGGGTCTATTTACCTAAAAGAAAATATGATGTATTCAATACTTTTAAGCAATTCAAATCTTTGGTTGAAAAGAGAACTGACAAGTCAATCAAATGTTTAAGGACAAATAATGGAGGTGAGGTCACATCTGTGGAATTTGATAACTATTGCAAGGAATTTGGGATAGAAAGACATAAGACCATGGTTTATACTCCTTAGCAGAATGGTCTTGTTGAACACATGAATATGACTCTTCTAGAGAGAGAAAGGAGCATGCTCAATAATGCCAAGATGCAGTAGGAATTATGGGAAGAAATAGTTCTTAAAGCATGTTACCTAATAAATTAGTTACCATCAACTGCAATAAACCTTAATATTCCAGAAGAGGTATGGACAGGTCATTTGTGTGATTTTTCAAATCTGAGAATATTTGGTTGTGATGCTTGTGTTCTTATTTCTAAAGATCGACGTTCATAGTTAGATACTAGATCAAATAAATATGACTGTGTTGGTTATGGTGATTGAGTTAAGGGGTACATACTGTGGGATCCTACTTCCCACAAACTCATCATAAGAACAGATGTAGTATTTGATGAATCCTCACTCTTAAAATCAAAATTGGTAGATGTTGAAGTGAGACAAGAACGGGTACCACAACCTCAGCAAATTCAATTGGAAACTCAACCATCTTCAGAAAGGGAGGAGCATGAAGATTTTTTAGAAGAAGAACATGAAGATGTAGATGAAAAAAATATCCAGGAAACTAAGGATATGCCTCAACTTTCTCTCAGGAGATATTCACAGGTCAGGAATCCTCCTACAAGGTATGATGATTATGTTTCATCCATGGCTTTGGTTTCTATTGATGGAGAACCTAGTTGTTTTCAAGAAGGAATTAAGGTATTTGAAAGTACTCAATGGAATAAAGATATAAACGAAGAAATGGATGCCTTAGAAATGAATAAAACACGGGACCTCGTAGAACTTCCAAAGGACAGGAAGGTTGTCAGCTGCAAATGGGTCTACAAACTAAAAAAGGGTGTTGATAATAAAGTCGAAAGATATAAATAAAGAATGGTGGCAAAAGGGTTTTCCCAAAAGGAAGGTATTTATTTTCATGAGATCTTTTCACCAGTTGTGAAGCTTGTTTCAGTTCCTGTTATGTTAGCTCTAGTTGCTTTACTTGATATTGAGTTAGAGGAGCTAGATGTTAAAACCACATTTCTACATGGAGATTTAGATGAGGATATATATATGGAACAATCAGAAGGTTTTGTTTAGGATCATAATAAGAGGTTTGTTTGAAAACTCAAGAATTCATTGTATGGCCTGAGACAGTCTCCCAGGCAATGTTACAAGAAGTTTGATTCCTTCATGGTGAGCCTAAATTTTCCAAGAAGTGAATATGATCATTGGGTTTACTTTAAAAAGTTGGAAAATGGCATGTTCATTGTTTTGGTGTTATATTTTGATGATATGTTTGTGGAAAGAAATAACATGGTCGAAATCAATAGGTTAAAGGCTCAGTTATCTAGGGCATTTGATATGAAGGATCTAGGAGAAACAAAAAAAATCTTAGGCATGGAGATACACAGAGAAAGGAAAAATGGCAAGCTATGGTTATCACAACATAAGTATCTGGAGAAAATACTTATGAGATTCAGTATGAATAATGTGAAACTCGTACAGATCCCTTTGGCTTCCCATTTCAATATTTCTTCATGTTTATGTCCTAGTAATGACGAAGAAAATGATTATATGTCTTGTGTACCATATGCTAATGTAGTGGGAATTTTGATGTATGTGATGGTGAGTACTAGACCAGATATTTCACATGCAGTTGGTGTTGTCAGTCGAAACATGGAAAATCCAGGAAAAGCACATTGGGAAGCAGTGAAATGGGTGCTTCGATATATTAGAGGCACAAGCAATTATTCTATCACCTATGATGGTTCCAAAGATTCAATTTGCAGCTATGTAGATTCATATTTTGTAGGTGACTTGGAAAAAAGGAGATCCACTTCAGGATATGTCTTTACTCTTGCAGGAGGACATGTTAGTTAGATTTTAAAGCTTCGAAATGTAGTCTCTTTATCCACTATAGAGGCAAAGTATATGGATTCTTCACATGCATGCAAGGAGGCAATTTGGTTACATGGTTTGTTGGGTGAGTTTGGAAGGATGCAAGACAAGGTGAATGAATTTTGTGATAGTCAAAGTGTTATTCATTTGGCTAGAAATCCATTTGATCACATTAATACGAATCATATTTCTATTAAGTACCATTTTGTAATATAGGTTGTTGATGAAGGTGGAGTGTCTTTGGAAAAGGTACATACAAAATTGAATTCTGCAGAAATGTTTACGAAACTCGTTTTGTTAGAGAAGATATGGTGGTGTTTGGCTTCTATTGGCTTGCAGAAAAGGTGATGAATTAATTAAGGGCATGATATATCAAGAAAATTGTTGTCAACATGGATATTTTTGGAAACATGCCAATGAATTTGCTCATGCAGTCACATGCACATGCATGCAACTATGTTAATGTGCATGCATGCAATCAATTTATGAACTGCTCATGTAACTATGTGATATATTCATGATCAGTTTGTATAAATGAGTGATAGTTTTTATATATGTGATAATACCAATAGAGGTGGAGTACAATGTGATTGCAAGCATGTGCAAGGAGCAGAGAGAAGTCTGTGTGAGGAGAGGATGATTGTATTCCTATGAAGGCTATTGTAATTCTCCCTTGAATAATAATAAAATTGATAATCATTGCCCATGATTTTTTTCCTCATTGGGTTTCCACATAAATCACTGTGTCAAGTGTATGATTGATGTGCTTGGTTTAATGCGTGTTTTATCTTGTTTATTTTTGTAAGTTTTAAACCTATGAAGTAAAGCAATGCAAATAGATTCTTAAGAAAAACAAAATTTAATCAATGGTTCATACACAGAGTGCACATAGATTTTATACCAGAAACCCTCAACCGGGAAAACCTTTCTTACATTCATTATATCGAATTTCACCATTCACTATACAATATATACAATTTTTTTAGGTATTTCGTAGATACCAAAACCCTAATCCCTGTTAATGTTTAAGCCATTATTATAGATGTTTGAATTTCATTAGATAACAATAGCATAATCCAAGATCACTGAGAAATACACAATCAGAAGAGACATAACATTTATCCTGGGAAACCCTCTAGGGGAAGAAAAACCAGAAAAACTTCCTTAATATAGATAGCCAATACAATGCCAAGAGATCTATTCTAAAACAGAAAGTCCTCTCTAAGATATGTGGCACTCTCTCTCTCCCTTTGTTGGTAACAGATCAGAACTTGTCTCTCAAACTGAGAAAGTGAGTTATGTTCAAATGAGGCACTAGCCTCCTTTATTTATACAAGTTCTAGAATGTGTGAAGTGTCTCTTCACTGGCAGGGCCGACTTCTCAATCTAGGTGGGTAAACCCACCTTTATTATATTTCTGGGTCTCTTAATTAACTATTGGGGCCGACTTCTTATTCTTCCTATTACAATTGTCTTTTGACCAATCCGCAAAAGGGGATTTGGTCCTATTACAATATCTGACATGATCAATCCATAATGGGGAATGATCCTATGAATAAAATATCAATAATAATAAGAATACTCTTTGCAGTTACATTATTTCAACACTCCCCCTTAACAAGAAGGGTATTCTTCAGCAGCATCATGTGACGTAGTGAGGATTCTCTCTCACCCCGCAGGGTCTTCTCTCGACCTCCTACTCATAGGATCGTTTCAAAATCCCCCTTCGGAGTTGAAGCGGCCCTTAGATCCCTTTCTGGAACCTTTGCGAAAAACTAACCCACAGGTCTTTCTTCTTTCCTCACGGCCTCTACACCTAACCGTGGTTGTCCCCGACTCAGTTTCGGGGTTCTGGGTTTTGTCCTTCTTGATGTCGAGAGTCACTGTCCTCTCGAATCCCCAATCACCGATCAGCTCCTTTCGTGCTAGCCCCTCCGAGCTATACTCTCACCATATGACCACCCTCCGTATGACCGCAGTCAAACTTCCCATCGGGGTTTCGGTCCTGTCGATGTCGAAACGCGTATGTCCATGGGACTCGTGATGCGTCGATTCTCCACACACTAGCCCTCCTGGCTCAGATCCTGGTCCACGTGACTAGTCCCCGTGATCGCAGTCGAAACTCTCATTGGGGTTTTCCCTATCGCAATATTGAAGGGTATGGACTCCTTATCCCCGGGATTCTTGATTTCCTAATTTGCGATATGCTCCTTTATACGCTAGCCCCTCTCGGCTATGCCAAGATCTACGTGGCCACTAACCCCATGATCGTAGTCAATCCTCCTCGTCGGGGTTTCGGACCTTTCGGCGCCGAAATGCACAAGTCCACGGGACTTGTGATATATCCATCCCCGATTACCACGCTATAACCTGCCACCTGTCCTCCACCGACTCCTGTGGCCCCCACACCTTTGAGTGTCAGTATATCACGTATCGTGATATCACAATGTTTGATGCAATGGTTTCCTAGCCTCCAGGACTCCCAAATTTTCGAACCCCGATGACCAAGTCTCTGACCTGGTGTACCACCTATCCACTCCTCTGGCGCCTGTAACCCACACTCTTCTGAATTGTCGATATCCCGATGCCTGTCGAGACTTCTGCCTAGCGTGAGAAGGGTTAAACCCCGTGCACCTCCTGTCTGATCCAACGACTGATGGGATTTCTCAATGAGATCCGACGGCTGTCGATTATCTGCTCCAGATCTGACGGTGTTGATCGTTTTCTCCTGTGCACTCCTCCTGTTGTTCCCTGGATGCGAAATCAATGGTCCAGATTTCTTTCCTCCGCCAATCCAACGGCTGCTAAGCTCCCTTCTGAGCTTATGCACTTTCTTCTTCCCAGAATTGGAAGAATTTCCAAAAGCTAAAGGCCTCGACCTTTGCTCCCTTTCTCCTCTGCGAACTCCTCACTCTGATTTCTCGATTGCGCATATACAACGTTGACCCTCCTGAGCTTTGGGTACTCTGAACTCCTCCAAAGAGTTCTTCAGTCCATGCATTCCTTGCAGCCCGACTCTGTGCATGAAATCACTCGCTCTCTTGAGCTTATCCTTCACTCAAGTGACTTCTTGCTGAGTGATTTTGGGTATTCAGTAACCCCTCGAAGATCCCTCAGTGGATTCTTCTCTTAAACCCAGAACTCAAAGAGTTCTCTTCACTTCTGTGCCTGTCTGCACACTTACTGGACGCCCTCCTGGCAGAGTATCTTCTCCATAGAACGTTCAGCAGTTCTATTTCCTTTCATGCACCCTTTGCACCTGCTCAATGCCCACCTGGAAGAGCTTCACAGAATCCTCAGAGATTTTGGTTCCTCTTAAGAACTCATAGCAGAGTTCTTCTCCAACGCACCTTGTGCCTGTGCTCAATGCCCACTTGGCAGAGCCTTACATAACTCCTAATATATTCTGTCTGCAATTGTGTCTTCTCCCACATAGCCTTACCTCCACGGTATTCAGCAACCTTGAGGTCTTCCCCGAAGTTGTTGATTCCAGCTCCTGTGCCGCAGCACGTCTCTGTCTGACCCCGCAGAGATCAGAAATGCATCCTCTGTGCACTGGTATTCAGAGTCTGCATCACTCTGTCACGCCTTCCTGGCATGAAACCACAAAGACCTTCAACCCTGAAATCAAAACAGACTCCCTGCAAATGCATAACTACATAATACATTCACAGCATAAAAGAAACACTCGCAGACATCCATATAACACATAACTCATGTAGGAAAAACTGTTGTTTGTATTAAAAATGGAAAAAATGCTTGTATCTTTACAATGGTGTTCCTGAGCTCTCTCGGGCTCTCATACAATATTCCAACTAAGTCCCCCTTCAAAATGAGATCTCAAAATCTCTTTTACCTGAGGGGCTCAATCGAGTGCTTCCCTCCAGAATTTACCTACCCTAATAAATTACATTCAATGGTTGTCTAGTCCAGTGCCTGGATCTAGATCTCAGCCAATCTATCATTAAAGTCGATCTACCTAACACCTTCTCAAAGTCACGGCTTCTATGTCTCACCAGCCTAAACTCATTAATTACATTCAATTTCCAATTCAAATGAGGTTGTGCCTCTCTCTTTAGCATTTGAATGCATGCGCGCTGACGTGGCTGGATGGTTGGTTGGCTGCATGGAGAGATTCTCTTACATCATACTCCTTAGCTGCAAAAAATCATGAGTGCCTTCTCATGCCCTTCCCCTTTGAGCTGTTGGAAATCCTCCTGGATCCAAAATAAGTCTTTGGAGCTTCTCATCCGCTCCACTCTGCTGCTGCTGTTGTTGTCGTTGTGCTGTTGCCGCTGCTGCTACTCTTCTGCTCAACCTCTCCCTGCTGGCAGTCTCTGCTGACTTCCACATCAGCTCCATGATCTCACTGATCACTTCGTCCAGCTACTCTAGTGGTTGGTTCTGTTCATGCAGTCTCCTCAACTGCAAAAATTTCTGGCACATGGGAAGATCATCATGATCTCCCATGCTTCCTTCTTCATATTCCAACCTCACCTGTTGGATGTGCCTTCTCTGCACTCTCACCCTTTCTTCCAGGGCTTCCATCGGTTGCCACAGATCAGCAAAGAAAATGTTGTCTTCTCCTTCTTCATTTGCTTCTGCAACCTCCCATGTTGCAGTCTTTTCAGCTTCCTGGCTGAAAATATTGAGCCATTCCTCAGAATGCTCATCTTCTTCTTCTGCTTCTTCGGCTGTCAGCTTCAACGCTATAGCTTCCTTAGCTTCTTGGCTAAAGTCATTGAGCCATTCCTCAGAATTCTCATTCTTCCCTTCTTCTTCTACTTGGGCAGTCTCAAATGTCTGCTCCAATTTCCTTTTGGCAGTCATCGTTAGCTGTGACTGTCCTTCTACTGTTGTTGCACCTGCAACACAAATTTTTGCCTCGTCCTAGACAAATGGTAGGAATAATCTAATTCCCCCAATCATCATAATATCATCCTGATATTCCTCCTCTTCTGTCAGCTGCACATGCTGATCCAAATCTATCTTTGAGCTCACCTTCTTTGTCATCTCCCCTGGCTGATTCTGACTCATCAGTTCATCCCTTCCCATATGGAAATATGGGATGCTTCCGCTTTCCTCCTGGAAGATTTTGAGATCGATCAATCCCATATTTATCAGCACCCAATGTTGACTTGAACTCTCCTCTGAGTCCCTGAGACTTTCAGATAGTCTCAAATGCTCATCTCTACCCACCTGGCAATATGAGATGCTCTCATTGCCCTCCTGGCAGTCTTCAAGATCCCGCAGCGATCTCTGATCATTGCCTAGCTGGCAATGTGAAATTCCCTCATTGTCTCCCTGATAGTCTGTGAGATCCCACAATGATCTCATCTTGTTTCCCTCCTGGCAATCTGGAATTTCCTCTTTTCTTCCCTCCTGGTAGTGCTTGAGATCATCAAACGATCCCAATTCATCTTCTTCACCGAGAAATTTTCCAATCTCAGGTTCACATACCAGAATCATCTCCTTTTCTAGTCCATTGAGGTTCTCATCATACCTCATCCATATTTTTAACAGCCTTCGATGTCTTATGGCCATCATCTCCCTGACTGGCCACTTCATCTTTGGCTTCTTCATGGGCCATTCATATACCCATCTCGGCTTCCTATTCTGTCGCATCTTCAATTCGAGATCTTCCATTTCTCCCTTTATGTCAGCGATATCTTCCTCTATTTCTGCTTGGCTCATCATCTCTGGGCTCTTCTTTCTATGGCCTTCAGTAGCCATCTTGATGTGTCTATTTGCCTCCCTGGCAGACCTGCTGCTGTCACTCTGCATCAAGAGTGTCTCCAGCTTCATCTTACAGTCCTGTTGATTGTCTCCTTGATTGTTGCCTACCTGCCAACAATCATTACAGAGTCCTCAACAACTCTATCTTCTTCCGCCTCCTCTTTTCTCCTCTTTCCTAAAATATACAGACAAGCAATTGGCTCTGATACCACCTGACGTAGTGAGGATTCTCTCTCACCCCGCAGGGTCTTCTCCCGACCTCCTGCTCATAGGATCATTTCAAAATCCCCCTTCGGAGCCGAAGTGGCCCTTAGATCCCTTTCTAGAACCTCTGTGAAAACTTGACCCCCCGGTCTTTCTTCTTTCCTCACAGCCTCTTCACCTACCGTTGGTTGTCCCCGACTCAGTTTCGGGGTTCGGGGTTTTTTCCTTCTTGATGTCGAGAGTCACTGTCCTCTCAAATCTCCGATCACCGATGAGCTCCTTTCATGCTAGCCCCGCCGAGCTATACTCTCACCATATGACCACCCTCCGTATGACCGCAGTCAAACTTCCCATCGGGGTTTCCATCCTGTCGATGCCGAAACGCGTATGTCCACGGGACTCCCGATGCGCCGATCCCCGATGTGCTGATTCTCCACATGCTAGCCCTCCCCGTGACCACAGTCAAAACTCTCATCATGGTTTTCCCTATCGCAATATCGAAGGGTATGGACTCCTTGTCCCCGGGATTCCTGATTTCCCGATTTGCGATATGCTCCTTTATGCACTAGCCCCTCTCGGCTATGCTAAGATCTACGTGGCCACTAACCCCATGATCATAGTCAATCCTCCTCGTCGGGGTTTCAGACCTTTCGGTACCAAAATGCACAAGTCCACAGGACTTTCGATATAACGATCCCCGATTACCATGCTATAACCTGCTACCTGTCCTCCGCCGACTCCTGTGGCCCCCACACCTTTGAGTGTGGGGATATCGCGTATCGCGATATCACAATGTTTGATGCAACGGTTCCCTAGCCTCTAGGACTCTCGAATTGTCGAACCCCGATGACCAAGTCTCTAACGTGGTGTACCTCCTGTCCACTCCTCTGGTGCCTGTGACCCACACTCTTCTGAATTGCCGATATCTCGATGCCTGTCGGGACTTCTGCCTGGCATGAGAAGGGTTAAACCCCGTGCACCTCTTGTCCGATCCAACCACTGATGGTATTTCTCAATGAGATCCGACGGCTGTCGGTTATCTGCTCCAGATCTGATGGTGTTGATCATTTTCTCCTGTGCGCTCCTCCTGCTGTTCCCTGGATGTGAAATCAATGGTCCATATTTCTTTCCTCCACCGATCCAATGGCTGCTGAGCTCCCTTCTGAGCTTCTGCACTTTCTTCTTCCCAGAATTGGAATAATTTCCAAAAGCTAAAGGCCCTGACCTTTGCTCCCTTTCTCCTCTACGAGCTCCTCACTCTGAGTTCTCGATTGCGCGTATACAACGCTGACCCTCCTAATCTTTGGGTACTCTGAACTCCTCCAAAGAGTTCTTCATTCCTTGCATTCCTTGCAGCCCAACTCTGTGCATGAAAGCACTCGCTCTCCTAATCTTATCCTTCACTCAAGCAACTTCTTGCTGAGTTCTTTTGGGTATTCAGTAACCCCTCGAATATCCCTCAGTGGATTCTTCTCTTAAACCCAGAACTCAAAGACTTCTCTTCACTTCTGTGCCTGTCTGCACACTTACTCGATGCCCTCCTGGAAGAGTATCTTCTCCACAGAACATTCAACAGTTCTATTTATTTTCATGCACCCTTTGTACCTGCTCTATGCCCACCTGACAGAGCTTCACAGAATCCTCAGAGATTCTGGTTCCTCTTAAGAACTCACAACAGAGTTCTTCTCCAATGCACCTTATGCCTGTGCTCAATGCCCACTTGGCAGAGCCTTACAGAACTCCTAAGAGATTTTGTCTGCAACTGTGTCTTCTCCCACACAGCCTTACCTCCACGGTATTCAACAACCTTGAGGTCTTCCCCGGAGTTGTTGATTCCATCTCCTATGCCGCAACACGTCTCTGTCTGACCCCGTAGAGATCAGAAATGCATCCTCTGTGCACTGGTATTCAGAGTCTGCAACACTCTATCACGCCTTCCTAGCATGAAACCACAAAGACCTTCAACCCTGAAATCAAAAAAGACACCCTGCAAATGCACAACTACACCATACATTCACAGCATAAAAGGAACACTCGCAGACATCCATATAACACAGAACTCATGCAGGAAAAACTGTTGTTTGTATTAAAAATGGAAAAAATGCTTGTATCTTTATAATGGTGTTCCTGAGCTCTCTCGGGATCTCATACAATATTCCAACTAACTCCCCCTTCAAAATGAGATCTCAAAATCTCTTTTACCTAAGGGGCTCAATCGAGCGCTTCCCTCTAGAATTTACCTACCCTAATAAATTACATTCAATGGTTGTCTAGTCCAGCACCTGGATCTAGATCTCAGCCGATCTAGCATTAAATACGATCTACCTAACGCTTTCTCAACGGTACGGCTTCTATGGCTCACCAGCCTAAACTCATTAATTACATTCAATTTCCAATTCAAATGAGGTTGCATCTCTCTCTTTAGCATTTGAATGCATGCGCGCTGACGTGGTTGGCTGGCTGGCTGGCTGCGTGGAGAGATTCTCCTGCATCATGATGCAAGAGAGAGAGGACAACATCATCAACAACATCAGGTGGGAGGACAACATCATCAATATCATCTTGACTGGTGTATCTATAAATCATCGGATGTTTTCTTTATCGGCAGCATCATCATTCTCGAAAGAATGCCATCATCATCTGCATCAATATGTATCAGTATAAAAAAAATGATACCTCATCATAGCACTAGGCTGGCCCATCAAAATACTAGACTAGCTGTATGTCACAGTTGTTAAGCTGGTATATCAGTGCAAGTCACATCTTTCTTTACGTCTAACAACTAGGTCAGAAGAAAGTTATAAATCATCTTTCTTTACATCTAACAACTAGGTCAGAAGCAAGGAACCATCTTGCTTTACATCTAATGGCGAGGTCAGAAGAAAGGAACACACACATCATCTTTCTTTACATCTAACAGTGAGGTCAAAAGTAAGGAATCATCTTGCTTTACATCTAACAACGAGGTCAGAAGCAAGGAACACACACATCATCTTGCTTTACGTCTAATAGCGAGGTCATAAGAAAGGAACACACACATCATCTTGCTTTACATCTAACAGTGCGGTCAGAAGCAAGGAATCATCTTGCTTTACGTCTAACAGCAAGGTCAGAAGCAAGGAACACACACATCATTTTGCTTTACGTCTAACAGTGAGGTCATAAGAAAGGAATCATCTTGATTTGCATCTAACAGTGAGGTCAGAATCAAGGAACACACACATCATCTTGCTTTACGTCTAACAACGAGGTCAGAAGCAAGGAATCATCTTACTTTACATCTAACAGCAAGGTCAGAAGCAAGGAACACAAACATCATCTTACTTTACGTCTAACAATGAGGTCAAAAGCAAGGAATCATCTTGCTTTACGTCTAACAACGAGGTCAGAAGCAAGGAATCATATATACTCCCCCTTTCAGGGAGGGTCCTTTCGGACTATACCAAGATTATCTCGAAAGTGTTCAAACTTTACACGAGATAGAGGTTTGGTCAACACATTAGCAACATGTTCATCCATGCTAACATACAGTAGCTTCAAGGCTCCTCTCTGCACCATGTCACGGATATAATGATAGCGAATCTCTATGTGCTTCGACCTATCATGGAATACATGATTCTTTGTCATCTTATGGAATACATGATTCTTTGTCATCATGGAATACATGATTCTTTGTCATCTTATGATCCAATAATCTGTCTATACAGTGTGGCATCAATCAAATCTGATAAAGTATCGACCAGCAGCTTCAGCTTCGCTTCCATGGGTGTATTCATGTGTTTGCATTCCAGCATGTCGAATCTCTTTAAGATCTCGACCGTGTACTTCCCTTGGTTAAGGAAGATCCTCTCTAGAATCTGCCATACCTCAAGACCTAAGAAATAATGCATTAGGCCAAGGTATTTCATTTCAAATTCAGAGGCAAGTCTCTTTTTACATTCAACGATGAGCTTTTCTTCTCTAGTTAAGAATAAGTCATCCACATATAGCAGTAATATTACTGGTTCATTATCCATAATTTTGAAGTAGATATTTGAGTCTGCTTTACTCTTGGTAAAGCCTAAGCTTGTCAAGAAACTGCCTATACAGCCATACCAAGCTCTAGGAGCTTGCTTCAATCTGTATGAGGCTTTCTTCAATATGAAGACATGAGACTTCCTGTCTTCTACCTCAAATCCTTTAGGTTTCTCTATATACACTTCCTCTTTGATGACACCGTTTATGAAAACTGTCTTCACGTCCATCTGGAGCAACTTCCACTTCATCTTAGCTGCAAGAGCTATGATGGCTCTGATCGAAGTGTATCTAGCTACGGGAGCGAATGTCTCTTCATATTCAATGCCTTCCTTCTTTGAAAATCCATGAGCGACAAATCTTTCTTTATACTTCTCAATACTTCCATTAGCAACATGTTTTATTTTGAAGAGCCACCTATAGGATACCCCATCTTTATTCTTCGATCTAGGAATTATTTCCCATACTTCGTTCTTTAGTATGAATTGGCATTCCTCTATCATGGCATCTTCCCATTCTTTTCTCTGAATGGCTTCTTCAGAGTAGGTAGGATCCTCTTCTAGAAGATCACACATCAAAGTCGTATAACTGGAGAATGGCTTTGGTCTTTTCACCTGTCTCGTAGTTCCTTTGGGAACACCATATTTCTCTCCATATTGAATAAGCTCTCTAGCCCAAGCTGGCTTTCTTTTATGGAGGATCATCATATAAGGAGGTTCTTGCACTTCTAATATATCATGGTCTTCTAGAAGTTCCTCATCAGGGGAAGTTACAACTTCCCTCTCTGGTTCTGCAACTTTGGGAACCTCCCTCATTGCAGTATTATGGATTACGGGTTCCTCTTCATATACCTCTTCAAGATGGCATAGTTTAGATTTCTTGAGTGCTACATCTTCATCAAAGGTCACATCCCTACTGATCTCAATGTGATGTTGACCTGGTATATGGATTCTGAAGGCCTTGGAGACCTCACAGTATCCCACAAATATTCCCTTCTTTCCTGAAGGGTCCAACTTGTTTCTCTTTTCTTTAGGTATATGAATAATCACTGGACAGCCAAATATTTTGAGATGGCTTACCTCTGGTTTCTTTCTGGTGAATATCTTTTCTGGTGTCTTAATCCCAAGTACACTATGGGTCAATCGGTTCTTCACATAAACAATTTTCGTTGTTGCTTCTGCCCATAAGCACATAGGAAGATATTGATCATGGATCATAGTCTTGATAGCTTATAGTATTGTTATGTTCTTATGTTCAGCTAGACCGTTTTGTTGGGGATATTGATCCCAACATCTTTGCAGAAGTTCACGAACTCTTTTGAGGTATATTGTCCTCCATTATCTGACCTGAGTATCTTAATATTCCTTACAGAAAGGTTCTCTATCAAGGCTTTGAATTCCTTGAACTTGCTAAACACTTCAAATATATCTAGGTCTTTACGAGAATAATCATCAATGAATGATATATAGTATACATACCCACTAATGGAGGATTATAGAATTGGGCCACATACATCTAAATGAATGAATTCTAGGACTCCTTCTTCCTTGTTGTCCCTCTTCAGAAACGAGTTATTGATGTTCTTCCCTTGTGCACATCCATTTCATACGCCTTCATGGTCACCTATGAGTTCTGATAAACCTATGACTGCTTTGCATATGTATGGTAGTGCCTTGTAGTTGATGTGAGCTAATATTCTATGCCAAGATTCTTCAATGGCATGGGTCATGGCAGCTTCTAAGTGACCCTTTAGCTCATGCAAGTCACCTTCTTCTCCTCCAATGTTGATTGCTTCATTTATGGTCTCTTCTTTAGCACGTTTCCTTATGCAACCTTCACTATAGCTTCCTCAAGGTTATTACATGTGACCTGGAGCAAGGTCAACAAAGAAGCAAGCAAGAGTAATATCCCTCTGATAATGTAAAGCAATAGCACAAACAATCATCACAATAGCTCTTTTAGATATATCACTTATAATTTATTTGAAGCAAAGATTAAAGGTAAGGAATACAATACAAAATGAGGTCAACACTCTTATAGTGTTGTGACCAAGCATTCTTCCATGACAACCTGAAACTAACACATGAGTTTTCTCCTAGAGGAGGTGTTAGTTGTATCAGGCAAAGTATTTACCTCTATATTCTCACATGCTATCAAGTATAACACTTTACGACTACTGTTATCTTAACTATAGTCATCAACTTGTCATGTGTACCTTTGAATCTTGATTAATCAAACCTAGAGCCTTTTCCTCAAGAATGAGTGCTTGATTTTATTCCAGGTCTCCTTCACTCAAGTGACGAGTGATTTCTTCAACCTGTTTTATGTACTAAGAAAATACGCTATCTTGACAAAAGGTTAGGTTAGAGGATAAGCTCTATGATCAACTTTCAATCCTTCTAATAATTTCATCATAGCTTCAACATGCAACATTGATTAATATAATGTCATGACAGATGAATGTATATCAGAATAATCACACCTGGGTTGCATCATTCCTCTAAATGTGTTGGATCTTGAGATCCTTCTGGATCTATGGCAAGAGATCCATTCTCCTGCAAATACTATTTAGGGTTTAACCATTAAACATATGTGAGTACATACCTCTGATGACATTTGCAGGTGGTGGCTCCATATGGTAGCAGTGGTAATCATTACCAACTCTTAAGAAAACTTCAAGGGTGACTGCCACTGGTAGTACGATTGCTACTTCAACTGGTACTGCAACTGCAACTAGTTCTAAGACTGCAACTGCAACTGCAACTTTAGGGTTTTATGAGAAAACCCTAATTTTTCAAACTTCAAATTTTGAAATTATGATCTAGGGGATAGATGCACTGAGCTGAGGCGAGTTAGCTGGTGCAGTCAAATTTCTGAAAATCCGACTTTTGCCTTTCCAAAATTGATCTGTGGATTTCTGGACTGGTGCTTCTGGTTTTCTGGTACCTTTGGTACTTTGGTACTTCTATTACTTTGTGAAACTAGGGTTTCACTTTCCAGGAGATCCAACCACTGAAAAGGTGCATTGAAGGTGCCAAAATGATCTTTGGGGGAGGGCACAACTTTCTAGATAGTTTTAGGGCTGAAAAGATTCACTTTTGAAAAACCCTAATTTGCAGGTACTGCAACAGTGAAGTTTTTCCTCTTGCGAAATATGCTTCCTTCAGGTTGGCTCTGATACCATGTTAATGTTTAAGCCATTATTATATATGTTTTCATTTCATTAGATAACAATATCATAATCCAAGATCACTGAGAAATACACAATCACAAGAGACACAACATTTATCCTGGGAAACTATCTAGGGGAAGAAAACCCAGCAAAACTTCCTTAATATAGATAGCCAATACAATGCCAAGAGATCTCTATGCTAAAACAGAAATTCCTCTCCAAGATATGCGCCACTCTCTCTCTCCTTTGCCAGTAACAGATCATAACTTGTCTCTCAAACTAAGCAAGTGAGTTATGTTCAAATGAGGCACTAGCCTCCTTTATTTATACAATTATGGCATGTGTGAAGTGTCTCTTCACTGGCAGGGCCGACTTCTCAATCTGGGTGGGTAAACCCACCTTTATTATATTTCTGGGTCTCTTAATTAACTGCTGGGGCCGACTTCTTATTCTGCCTATTACAATTTTCTTTTGACCAATCCGCAAAAGGGGATTTGGTCCTATTACAATATTCGACATGATCAATCCACAATGGGGATTGATCCTATGACTAAAATATAAATAAGAATAAGAATACTCTTTCCAGTTACATTATTTCAACAATCCCTAATACCAGGATTATTTTTAGTAAACCGCTAAAAATAGAAAAATCCGCTAAAAATAGAAAAAATCGCCCAAAAAAAAAATTTGAGGCACTGCCTCGAATGCTGCCCATAACTAGGGGGGTCATACCTGCCCCCCCCTGGGACCCTCCTAAGAAAGTGCTCGATGCACACAACACAAACATAGCACTACTACGAGGGATCGTAAGATGCAGTTGTCATATCTGACGCGCCCACACACACACACATGGAAATAATATAACACATACCCAACATTCTCCCACTTGTTGTTTTCTTTGCATCCAGGGGTCCAGGGGATTATATAGTCAACAATCCAGGGCAGCCATGCCCATTGTTACTCTACACCAAG
>JZKD02S0222552.1:2244171-2268826 GCA_000966675.3 Picea glauca
AGAGAGAGAGAGAGAATTATTTTACTTAAGGTGGACATTTAAATATTTTATTTATAGCTGTTTATTTTTTTAATATATTAATATTATAAAATAAATCAAAATATTTCATTGTTTTAAATATACTAAAAAAATAATTATATACCAAACCAAATTAATTATTAGGACCTCCATGTATTAAGCCAAATTTATTTTTATAAATATATATTTTTATTTGAGTCCACTTTATAATTATAATTATAATTATAGTTATACCATCCTAAATCCATTTAACTCTGGATCTATCAAGCACTGAGATAGATCAAATCTCTCGAGATGTAAACCTTTAAACTTTCTAGGATGGTTGTTATTCATTCAAAGTGTGTGTGTTTGTGTGTGTGTGTGTGTGTGTGTCTATGTGTAATGGAGCTGACATAATTTTTTATACCTATAAATGGATATTACTCCAAATTTTTTCGTAAGATATTCAAATGTCTTTTTGGGAAGGGGTTTCGTGAAAATATCTACAATATGTTCTTTGGTGACAATATATTCCAACTCGACATTATATTCTACTACTTTTTCTCTTAGGAAGTGATACTTGATTAGAATATTCTTTATTTTTTAGTGCATAACATGTTTCTTTGAAATATTTATTGCACTTGTGTTGTCAAATTTTTTTATATTGGGTGATCATATTATATCTTAATATATTTCCAAGTATTCGTCACCCAAAGAACTTGTGTGCAACATGATGTTTCTATATGCACGACCTCTGTTGTGGATATAGAAACCAAATATTGTTTCTTGCTTAACCAGGACACTAGATTGTTTCCCAGAAAGAATGCTCCACTACTTGTACTTTTCCTATCATTAACACTACCTTCTCAATCTACATTTATATATGGTGTTAGAGTAAAATATTCACTTACTGAGTATCACAAAACGAAATTCAAAGTACCCTTAATATATCTAAGTATTTTTTTCACTACTTTCACATTAGTTTCTTTTGGTACTGCAGCTTGAAACCTCGCAAACAACATTATTGTTTGCATAATGTCTAGCCTTAATGTTGTCATGTATAGTAGGATTCCAATCATTGACATGTACAATGTTTGATTTTCTTTTGGAGATTCATCATCTTTGCTCAATTTACAACATGTGACCATGGGTGTGTTGACTAGAGAATAATATTCCATTCTAAACTTCTTCAATATTCCATCGATATACTTGGTTTGTGAAATGAATATTCCTTTGTCGAATTGAGAAATATGTAAACCAAGAAACAATGAAAATTCATCAAGCATAGACATACAAAATTCCTTTTGCATTTCTATTGCAAACTCTTGGAACATTTTGTTCATATTTCCTCCAAAAATGATATCATATACATAAACCCCAACAATCAATTGATTTTATCCTACTATCTTGATGTAGAGATTATTTTCAACAATTCCATTTTTGAATAGTTGTTCTTGTAAGTATTTGTTAAGTCTTGAATACTAGGCTATAGGACCGTGTTTTATCTCATAGAGTGTTTTCTTCAATTTGCATGCATTATCCTTATTTTCTGATAATAAGAATCCTTTCGACTGTTAAATGTATACTTGTTCCTCTAAATTTCCATTAAGAAAGGCAGACTTGACATCCATTTGATAGACTTTGAAGTTTTGAAACACGCAAATGTCAAAAACATTCTAATAGATTCTAGCCTTACAACCAGAGCGAAGGTTTATTTGAAATATATACCTCCAACTTAATCATAGCCTTTACAAACCAATATTGCTTTATTTCTTAATACTTGTCCATCTTCGTTCAAATTATTCCTAAGAACCCACTTGATTGTAACACCTTATTTTCCCCCAAGACTGTAATTATGTTAATACTTCATATAATTGTGTTTATGAAGCTTGTAATTGTGTTTTAATTAATGAAAACACCAAATTGTTGACTGAGAGGGAACAACCTTGAAAAGTACTAGTCGTGATACACAAGTAGGAATTGATGAAGAGGGGATTGATTGAGTGGTAGGGTTAGGTGGAGATGAGTTGTTTTTGTGAAGAAAATATGAATATTGTTTAAAAAACTAACTTATACTTGCAAATCATAAACCTACACCTTCCAACATACCGGATTTGTATAGAGACATGTAACTAGTAATGGAACTCACATAAGTGGTTGGAATAGTTAACAGTTGTCGATGGATTGGTCTCTTGAAGAAGGAAAGGACCAATTGAATGACCCTAAATCAAGGCATCATGAACATGCCCCTTCATATTGGGAATTGCAGACCCTAAGTTGCATCTATAGGAAGACCACGGGAATCCTAAGGATTGGATGAGGAAAATACCAAATGTGAGAGAAATCACCACCAGAGACAATACATGGGACATCAGACCAAACACTCCACAAGCGAAGAGTGGTATCATAGGAGAGTAAGGTCATACATGAGGGAGAACATACACAAGAGCTGAGAAGGGTCGACCTGGAAAGAAAAAAGTGAGCAGCAGACTCACAGAGTAAGGATACATTGAATAGAGGTTTTTGTAAGCTCGGATTGAGAATGAGAGGAAAATGGAAATATTTCCTTGAGGAGAATAGGAAGATTGTCCAATTTTATGATGATCACCTTGAAACAGAGAAGACATGGATCCAAAGTGGAGAAAAAGAGGACTATATCTTGGTTCTTACTAGATATAAATTGACACTGGAAAGGGGAGGTCACCAAGGGACTATTTAGCAGAGAAGAGACTCCCTTGTGCATAGGAAATCCAATTGAGAAACCGCTTGATAAACCTGTAGATTTATTGAGCTCAGTGGGAAGGGGGAAACTTATGTTGTTTTCAATGGAGGAAGAAGAGTAACCTTCCTGGATCAATTTGAGCTTGGAAAACCAGTTGAATCACTCTCCTTGTGGTATTATGGCTTGGCACTAGGGTGGCATACTATAGGAAGGAACTCTACAATATGGCCTAAGGTTGGGAGGAAAGGCATCCTCTTTCAGTCAGTTGGTATTGGAAATTTCCATGATCAGATAAGTATTTAGCCTAGTTTGTTTAATTATGCATGAATGATATATATACATGTAATTGTCTAATTAAATTGGAATTGTGAATGCTTGTAACAAATGAATGAAATCCCTAAGTAATTGGGATATGATTTTCATTGCCATTATTTAAACTTGTTAAAATGTGAATTTGGATAACTATGACCAGTATATGTCCCTATGGAACTTGCATATTTGGATGAAAGTTTGTCGACATGGATAAAAACATCATTTAACCAGTGATGTGAGTATCCTATTGTCTAGAGATATCCCCATGAGGAATAAAGGACCTTGAGTCCTGACAAAGTTATGATATTTATGTGGAAATCTTGGAAGATATGTAATATTCCCCTTTTAATGAAGTTGCTAGGAAAATGATGGTATTTGAGTTCTTTTAGACACTTGAAGGCCTGGACCAAACCTTGAAGAACCCTAAAAATTGGCTAATTCCCAAGTTGGAGTGATAGCCAATGGAAGAACCCAAAGTTAAGACGAGAAATTTTATAGTCATTGATTTTGTCAGGTGAGTGGAACTCAATCCCTTGATCGGTAAGGCATCATCACCGTGAAAAAACGAGTGTCAATACTTATGTGAAGTCTAACCATGATGATGAAATCCTAGAAGGTTTGACAAGGATGATTGATATGTCTGGAGTAACCCCAACAAGATCTAGAACACTAGTGCCAGACACATCACCATCGAGAAATTGGAGATTGAAGAAGTTGGGGTAAAGGCCACTGGGAGAGTGTCGATGACAATGAGGATCCGGGGAAGAAATGAGAGTTGTTGATTGGTATGTGGACGAAAATTTATCTTGGTCATAGATTTTATGTAAGTGATAAAGGAAGTAAGGTTGTCATGGTAACATGGTTGGCCAGCAGGGTTGTTAGTGTTTCCTTTGTAGTTACATGTGTCACCAGGGGAGTGGTCGATGGACATGAGTGGTCATGGATGAACTGTAGACCCTTAGGTCCTCGAATGAAATCTATACCTTCAGATCTAGATATTGATATATCACATCCATTCGTCAGAGGATGCCTAGCATGGGTCTAGAAGGGTGGATAGGAGCATGTGTCGATGACGATGACATTTGGAGATTAAATGACATTCATCAATTCACAATTAGGAGAGATGAGATCTCATGCATCATTTTTTTGTGGGACCCATTAGCTCACTACAACCAAGATTGGCTAGTGAAATCTATTGGTATCATAGGTTAGGATTTCCAATGTAATCAAATCTGTTGAATTACAATGACCAAGAGTCATTGGATCTAGGAGTGACCGACGAGGAATCATCATCGGAATAGTTGGTTGGGGTGAATTAGAACTCCACAAGATTAAATCCCTGATGATGATGAGAAAGGTTTTGCAAAGAGAAAGTGTGACCTCAACACCATGCCAGTGTCACATCAATTGGTACGAGTGGTAGGAAGCCACATGGATGCCATGTGTCAGTGAGATGGATTTTGATAGTAGGAGGGTATAAATTTAGATCTAGAGATTGGATTTGAGCATATGTATAGTCATTCGAAAGCTCTTGACAGGTAGAATCCATTTCTGGCCATTAGGATCATATCTAAGTCGAGTAGAAAAAGAGAAATCTTAACATCCCACAATCCTAAGAGAGGATTAAGGGGTCGGGTGTATCAATGTTTCATCGAAACCTGCACAAGAGATATAGATAAATCAAGTACAAACAAAGCTTATCAAGAAAGGATGAGAGATTCAATATGGAAGAATGAGAAAATATATTCACACTACTCCAATGACTTGATCAATCAATGAATAATTGATACAATGAATGAGTGGAATACACTCATATATAGGCAGTAGCATTCCATAACTTAAGAAAATAAATCAAGTAGTTAGTTTTCCTTAGGAATGCATGCATGCATAATAGTGATTATCTAAATAGAAATTCTAGAATAGAACTAGTCAATTAACTCCTATTGAACTAGTTTGTCGAAAATAGAAATTTCACCAACACCCCCATAAATGTCACTATGGAGTAAAAAATGAGTCTCGACTACTAGGTGATATTAGGTACTCATGTACAATGCAACTAATGAACACTGAATAAAAATGAGGATAGAGGGAAAACCATGTGGGAACAAAATCCCCCCTCAAAAGACAATGCATCAAAAGAAGAAAAGGCAGTTGCTAGGCAACTCTGTTCTTCACTCCAAGACGATCCTGCAAAGTCTGAAACTTCATCTCACTAAAAGTATTCGTGAATATGTAGAAATATTTATGGATCTAATGAAGTCCTTTGGAATCATGTCTAGCCTTGTCCATCTTGATCCTGTGGACCCATCTACACCTGAAAATATTCCTTTCTGGTGGAAGTGGAACCAGATCCCAAGTTTGATTCTCTAGGATTGAGTCATACTCCTTCTGCATGGTTGCTTTCCATAATGGATTTCCCACAGGCTCATTGTGGGTATGTGTATTAGAATATTGGACCATATAGAAATGCATGTGAATCACAGGTTCACAAGTTGAAAGTACATGAGAGGGATCCTCATGCTGAGATCTATTCCTCCTCGAATCCAATGGATTCCCAACAAGAATACATGCTTCATGAAGTGTGAATTGTTCCTTCTTGGGCATCTGTTGAACCTTCGGTGTTGGATTCTTATATGGTTGTACTACCTGCTCAACTCTATGTATAGAATCATTTGTATTTGAGTTTGAATGTGTAGCATCTAAGTGTATGGAATCATCTCTTATGTCTAGAACTGATGGAAGAATAAGAGTATATGCATATTTCACTAGAGGTGGATGCAAAGTGCTCTCCTTATGTGTAAGTAGAAAAGATGATTCATCGTCAAAAAACTTAGTGAATTTATACAACCTTGATTTGTGATCCACCTCACCAATTGAAATAATGGAATTGTCACACATATCAAGTACAAAAACTGAATCTGATGTAAATTCAACCTTTTTACCTTTCTGATTGATCTGAGAGCAGATTCATAGAAATTTTTGGAACATGTAAAACATTCTCAAAACTTCCATACTGGAGTTCTATTCTTCCCTCTCCTATTACTGCTACTGGAGTATCATCCCCCATGAGAATAGGGGGTCTTGAACATGAACTCAAAGAAGTGAAAACATCATCTTTCGTTGCCACATGATGTGATGTAGCATAATCTATAATCCATGAATCCGATGAGGAATTAATTGCAACAAGAGCATGATAGTTACCTTTCTTAGATGTAGTATCTTGTTTCTTCTTCTTCATGGCTCCTTCAGGAATGAAGTTTCCAAGTTTGTTTTTTTCAGGTACCTGAGCCATAATATCGATTTTCTTCTTCATGCATGTGGATTATTCATGATTTGGTTTATTGCAGTAAGTGAACTACTTTCCCTTCTTCTTATTCTTCTCTTTGGAACTTGAAGAATCCTTGAAGGGTTTTGAATATCCCTCCTTCGTGTTCTATTTATCCTTTCCATTCTGTTTGGATGATCCTTTTCCATCATGCATGGTGAGTGCATATGCTTTGGGATACTTGATTAGGCCCATATGAATGAGTTTTTCTTGCTCATGTGTGAGAGAATCAATGAATTTATCCATGGTAGGAATCTTCCACTTTGTTCCCATGAGATATCTGTCAGAATGGAAAGCAGAAACATAGACATCATAGTCTGGTCCTAGCTTGGAAAATATTGTTAGAATAAGCTGGTTCACGTCTTTAGACTTATCAATACCACAATATGTTAAGATCAATATCAAATATTTAAACTTAGTAAATAAATCATGTATATTATCAAAAATTTTAAGATCCAAAGTATTCAACTCTACCTCAAGAATATGACCTATCATATGATACTGCTTTCCAAAGAGACTTTCCAAGGTGATCTAGATTGTGTTTGGAGTCTTGCATGTAGAAACATGACACCATAAATTAGTTTAAATCAATTCAAGAAGAAGTCATGTGGCCTCATCCTTTCAGTTTTCCCATTTGGTCTTCTCAAATGTTGATGTAGGTTATGTTTATGTCCCCATCGTCAAATTGTAAAGTCTTTTCCTTTTGAGTTGGAATTCTTCATTTGGATTTCATTCAAAATAATTGTATGGTGTAAGGATTAACACCAATTTTGACTGTATAATAGGTGTTGTATCCATCTCTTCCACTGTGTTTGAGAACTCCTAAAATTTGTATCATTTTTAGGACACTATCTTCCAGCTTCCTTTCCAGGAAAACAATGAGGAATTTCGCTAAACAGTTGAAAACCGACTTGCAAAATGGGTCGATTTACTTCTCTCCTAGATTGTTTCCTAATAAGTTAGTATTTTGGGAGAAATCAATCCATAAAGGTATGACCATGGATTCATATCAGTTTCAGGAGGCAATATTCCAGCTTCTTTTCTGAGCAAATGGTGAGGAATTTCGCCAAATGGTTGAAAACCCACTTGCATAATGGGTCGATTTATTTCTCTTAAGGGTCATTTTTTCAGAAAGTTAATAATTTTGGAAAAATCCCTTTGTCGTTTACACAGATTCTTCTCGTCGAAACTTTGATTTTCCTTATTCAATGGATTTTTTGGATTTCTCCAAGCATCTTAGCTCTCATACCATATCAATGTTTCATCGAAACCTACAGAAGAGATAAATCTAAAGAAAGTACAAATAAACCTTATCAAGAAAGGATGAGAGATTCAATATGGAAGAATGAGAAAATATAGTCACACTACTCCAATGAGTTTATCAATGAATGAATAATTGATACAATGTATGTGTGGACTACACTCATATATAGGCAGGAAAATTCCATAATTAAGAAAAAACAATCAAGAAGTTAGCTTTCCTTAGGAATGCATGCATGCATAATAGTGATGATCTAAATAGATAGTCTAAAATAGAACTAGTCAGTTAACTCCTATTGAACCAGTGTGTCAAAAATAGAAATTTCACAAACACCCCCCCTGAACTTCACTATGGAATAAAAATGAGTCTCGACTACTAGGCCATATTAGGTACTCATGTACAATTCAACTAATGAACACTGAATAAAAATAAGGAAAGAGGTAAAACCACATGGGAACAAACCCCCCCCCCTCAAAATACAATGCATCAAAAGAAGAAAAGGAAGTTGCTAGGCAACTATGTTCTTCACTCCAATACAATCCCACAAAGTCTGAAACTTGAGCTCACTGAAAATATTCATGAAGATGTATAAATATTTATGGATCTGATGAAGTCCTTTAGAATCCTTTATAACCTTCTACCTCTTGATCATGTGGACCCATATACGCCTGAAAATATTCATTTTTGGTGGAAGTGGAACCAGATCCCAAGCATGATTCTCTAGGAGTGAATCATACTCCTTCTGCATGGTTTCTTGCCATAATGGATTTCCCACAACCTCACTGTAGGTTTGTGGATTATAATATTGAACCATATAGCAATGCATGGGAATCGCAGGTTCAGAAGTTGAAAGTACATGAGAGGGATCCTCATGCTGAGATCAAATCCTCCTCGAATCCAATGGATTCCTAGAAAGGATACTTTCTTCATGAAGTGTGAATTGTGCCTTCTTAGGCATTTGTTGAAGCTTTGGCACTGGATTCTTATCTCGTTGTACTACAGGCTCAACTCTATGTAAAACATCCTTTGTATCTGAGTTTGGATGTGTAGCATATGAGTGTATGGAATCATCTATGATGTCTGGAACTAATGGAAGCACAAGAGTATCTGCATGTTGCACTGGAGGTGCATGCAAATTACTATCCTTATTTGTAAGTACAAAAGAGAAGTCATCGTCAACAAATTTAGTGAATTTATACAACCTTGATTTGTGATCTACCTCACCAATTGCAATAATGTAATTTTCACGCATATCAAATAAAGAAACTTAATATAATGTAAATTCAACATTTTTACCTTTCCGAGTGATCTGATCAACTGAGAGTAGAGTCATAGAAAGATTTGGAACATGTAAAAAATTATCAAAACTTCCATTATGTAGTTCCACTCTTCTCTCTCCTGTTACTGCTACTAGAGTATCAACCCCCATAAGAATAGGGGGTCTTGAGAATGAACTCAAAGAAGTGAAAACTTCCTCTTTCGCTGCCACATGATGCAATGTGCCAGAATCTATAATCCATGAATCAGATGAGGAATTAATTGCAACAAGAGCATGATATTACCTTTCTTAGATGCAGACTCTTCTTTTTTCTTCTTCTTTTCTCCTTCAATAATGAAGTTTCCAAGGTTGTTATGTTGAAGTACCTAAGCTATAAGATCGATTTTCTTCTTCATGCATGTGGATTCTTCATGATTTGGTTTATTGCAGTAAGTGCACTGCTTTCTCTTGTTCTTCTTCTTCTCTTTGGAACCTGAAGAGTCTTTGGAACCTGAAGACTCATTGAATGGATTTGAATATCCCTCCTTCTTGTTATGTTTCTCTTTTTCTTTATGTTTAGATGATCGTTTTCCATCATGCATGGTGAGTGCATATGATTTCGGATCCTTGTTTAGGCCCATATGAATGAGTTTTTACTTCTCATGTGTGAGAGAATCAATTAATTGATCCATGGTAGGCATCTTCCACTTTGTTCCCATGAGATATATGTCAGAATGGAAAGTGGAAATGTAGACAACATGTTCTGTTCCTAGCTTAGCCAAGATATTTAGAATATGTTGGTCCACTTTTTTAGACTTATCAATACCAAAATATGCTAAGATCAATATCAAATATTTAAAATTAGTAAAGAAATCATGTATATTATCAAAACTTTTAGGATCCAAAGCATTCAACTCTACCTCAAGCATATGACCTCTCATATGATCCTGCTTTCCAAAGAGACTTTACAAGGTGGTCTAGATTTCGTTTGGAGTCTTGCATGTGGAAACATGAAACCGTAAATCAATTGAAATCAATTCAAGAAGAAGTATTGTGGCCTCATCCTTTTTGTTCTCCCATATGGTGTTCTCAATTGCTTATGTAGGTTATTTTCCTATCCCCATCGTCAAATTGTATAGTCCTTTTCTTTTGAGTTGGAATTCTTCCTTCTTATTTCATTCAAAATAATTGTACGTTGTGAGGATTACCACCAAGTTTGACTATAGAATAGGTTCAATATCCATCTCTCCCATTGTGTTTGATAACCCCTAAAATTTGTATCAGTTTCAGGAGACTATCTTTTGTCTTCCTTTCTGTGAAAATGGTGAGGAATTTCGCCAAATGATTGAAAATCCACTTGCATAATAGGTCGATTTACTTCTCACTTAGGCTATTTCCTTCCAAAGTTAATATTTTGGGATAAATATCTTCATAAAGGTCCGACCACATAATTTTTTTAGTTTCAAGAGGCAATATTCCAGCTTCCTTTCTGAGCAAAGGGTAAGGAATTTCTCCAAACAGTTGTAAACCCACTTGCACAATGGGTTAGAAAGTTAATATTTTGGGAGAAATACATTTTTCTTTTACATGGATTCTTCTCACCGAAACTCCAATTTTTCTTATTCTCTGGCTTTTCTGACTTGATCCAAGTAGCTTATCTCTGATACCATGTCAATTTTTCATCAAAACCTGCATAGGAGATCGAGCTAAAGAAAGTACAAACAAATATTATCAAGAAAGGACGAGAGATTCAATATGGAAGAATTGGAAAATATATCCACACTACTCCAATGAGTTGATCAATGAATGAATAATTGATATAATGAATGAGTGGAATACACTCATATATAGGTAGGAACATTCCATAATTAGAAAATTAATCAAGTAGTTATCTTTCCTTAGGAATGCATGCATGCATAATAGTGATGATCTAAATAGAAAGTCTAAAATAGAACTAGTCAGTTAACTCCCACTGAACTAGTGTGTCGAAAATAAAAATTCCCCAACAGGGTGTGCTAAAAAGTGGTATTAGAGCAGCGTTCAAAATATAGGCTTGAATAAGTCACCAAGACCACTTGAAAATCATTTAAGAAATTTTTGATAATGTTTAGCATGTATGATTTAAATTGGTAATGAAATTACTAATGATGGTTGTTGTTTCAACACGTAGGAAGTACTGAAGGGAAGTAGAGGTGAACGATGTTGAGTAGTATGGAAGACACCTCACGTATTAGAGATGAGTGATATGATGGATGGAAGGATAGAGAAACCCCTCCATACTTAATGGTCATTGTTTGATGTCTAAATGAGGAAAATGAGAGGCTCATGGGAGCTCAGGAAAAACAAATAGAGTTGAATGCAGTATTACTGCAGAGCTTTCGAGATTCAAAAGTATCTGTAACAAGGCCCAAGTAATGAAGAGATAAAATATTCGAATATAATGAAAACCCCTTCATATTCTCAGAAGAATGGATTGGCTCACAATGATATGGGAATAAGTTTTCCCAGAAAGAGGCATTGGGATGCCAATAAGGGAAGATCGGGTGAAAGTGTTTCCACAAAGTCATCTAGCAGGAATACTAATTTGGTAGAGTTTTCTAGTAGTGGCACAAAGTCAAGTTATTCGAAGAGAAAGAAGAGGAATAATTCTCAGACTTCTCTAATTGGAGAATTCAATAAGGCTAAGCCACCTACCTTCGATGGACATATTAAGAAGGGAGAATAAAACAAGGCATGGTTGTTTGGTCTAAAGAAGTATTTATGGGTACATAATTACTCTGAGAATACTAAGACAAGGATTTCTATTTTTAACCTGAATGGAGGAGCTTCCTTTTTTGGGAATACCTCAAGGAAATCAAGGGAATTAAGGAAAGAAAGTTGGTGTGAAAGTAGTTTGAGAAATACTTTCAAAAATCATACATATTGGAAAATTATTTTGACGAAAAAATTAAGGAATTCCATGAGCATAAGTTGGGAAAACTTACCATGGATTCATATGCCAAAAATTTTATAGAGTTGTTGAGGTATTTCCCTTACCTAAAATATGAGAAGGAGAGAGTGTATCGTTTTCTGAATGGACTGTCACACTCTTACCAAGATAGGATTGAGTTTGATAAACCAAAGATGTTGGGGGAAAATATTTAGAAGGCCAAGCATTGCTATAATTAGTCTAAGTGTAAGAAACATCCTTCTAAATAAAAGAAGAGGAAGGAAAAGAGTGGATTCCAAAAGAAAAGATTCAAGTCATTCCCATACACAAATTCTAGAAAAGGTGCACAGTTTGTTCAACCAAGTAGGAGTGTGCATCAACATAATTTTCCATCTCAAAGTGGGAATAAGTCAACAGAGAAAGAAAGAGAAAGAGTAGAGGAACCTAAGAAATGAACTTTTCAATGTTGGTTGTGTGGAGATTCACACTTTTTGAGGGATTATCCCCATAGACAAAATGACAAGAGAAAATTGTATAATGTGTAGGAAGCAGCCACAATTAATGATGTAGCCATAAGTGTGCTGAGGATATATGTAGCCGTGCAGAATATACAAGCATACCACCAAGCCTCTATGGTGGAATTGGAAGGTATTGTTACCAAGAAACATGTCTCTATTTTAATTGACCTAGGTTCTAACCTCAATTATATTTCACCTCGATTTCTTGAATCATGTTCCTTACAGAGAAAGAAACATGCAAGAGCATGGTTCGTTCAATTATCCACTAGAAAAAAAATGAAAGTGATTGAAGTGATTGAAGTGATTGAAGTGAAATAAGTGGATTCTATACTTAGGAAGCCTTGAATATCCAACTCCTAGGCCCATACGATGTGTTTTTGGGTATGGACTGGCTAGTTTCCCATAAGGAAAAATTAAATTGTTATGAAAAGATTTTAGAATGTGAAGATAGTGAAGGTAATGCAAGATTTTTTCAAGGCATTCAGAAGTCGATTTCAGTAAGGAAAATATTAGTGTTGAAGCTCAAGAAGTTCAATAGAAAAGGATGTTTCTTGTATGTTATACAAGTACTTAACTCAATAGAAAGAAAGGAGCTAAAGGAAAAAGATCACCATGTATTGTGAAGGCAATGCAAGAGTTTTGCAAGGCATTTGGAAGATGATTTTAGAAAGGAAATTATTAGTTTGGTAGCTCAAGAAGTTCAGAAGAAAAGGGTGTTTCTTGTATGCTATACAAGTAATTAACTCAGTGGAAAGAAAGGAGATGAAAGTCAAAGATCACCCTATATTGGGGGAGTTCAAGGATGCGTTTCCAAAGGAGGTGTTTGGACTACTTCTGAAAAGAGATCTTGCTTTCTCAATAGATCTTGTACCTGGAGTGTGTTGGAGATACTTCACATACACCTAGGATTTATTTTTCCTAAGTTTTTACCAATGTTTATTAATCATTATCTAGTCTCCCACATTTTAGGGAGAATATTCCTTTGACTAAATTCTAGGGGAATATTCTCTTCAGTTCACACTTCAGTTGGATCAATTGAGTGGAGTCTTGATACCACATTGGTTCCATCACCATGAAACATTAGGATCATCATTGCTAATACGTATTGTCCTTGGTATTGTCACCAAAGTGGCGCATTACTGATGCTTCCCTGATCTCCTCCCCATTTCACTCTAATTCGGTCAGTTAACTGAGGACTAAGAGGCTAGTTGACTTAGACTAGGTGGTAGTTAACTCCCGTGACTATCAGTGTGTGTCCAAATCACTCTAGAACAACACTATGGAACATTGTATTCTCTTCCATTGTGAATTAGTTGATTTATATAGAGTATATGATGTGTAAATTATCATTCATTCATTCAGTTAATACAATTCTTTGATTATCTCTCTCTCATTTCCGTATTTTCTCATTTTTCTACAAACTATGTATGTCCTTTGCTAGCTAGATCTTATTTGTGAAGGTTCATACACATTTACATGGTATCATATCCGACAGATTTCTAGGAAAAAGACACACTAGATTCTTTTTTCAAGTATTGAAGATTGAAGACAGTGGGAAAATGGAATTTCCAAAAGAATTCATTCTTACACCGTACAATTTCTTTGCATGGAAGCACGATATGGAATTACATCTTCGAAGTAGAGTATTATACATGTTAACCATGGGCACAGAGACTGAACCCACGTCATCCATAGAAAAATCCAAGTATCTGAATCGGTTGGATGAAGCATGTGGAACTATTTGCACTCTTATTTCTCCTGAGCTCCTATTTCACATATCTTCCTATAAAACCCCCGATGAAGTCGGGACCACCATGGAAGGATTTTTGGGAAAATAGGACGAGATGAGGGGACATATAATCGAGGTGTAATTTCTCACTTTGGATCCAAAAACCTTTGACAATCTCCAAGATTGTTTTACCAAATATAAGGAATTATTGTCGCTACTCAAGGCTTGTAGGGTTCATAAATATGAGGAGAAAGAATGGTTCTTACCAGTCTTTCCAAACTTTGTTCAAAATAATAAGTGTTTTTATCAATATGTCATTTAGTTAGTCTCACCTCTGGAGATACTTGGAAAATTCCCTCTCTTGAGGCCTTTATCAATTCTCTAATGCAAGAGCAGACCAAGCTCATCATCTTCAGAAAAATCAAAGGCGCATGCACTTGTTGTGAAAGATGGTAGTAGTCACCAAAATTAGAAGTCTAAAAAAAAAGACAAAGGGAAGGGACATGAAAATCCAAAGAAGGAAGGGTACTCAAAACCCTTCAGCGATTCCTCTGGATCCAAAGATGAAAAGGGAAGAAAAGTGGAGAAATGCACTCACTTACAATGAGGATTCCATCCAGAATATGCATGCATGCAGAATCAAATAGATCAAATAGAACAAATACTTCAGAAAAACAAACCTTGGAGATCTCATCCCTGAGGGTTCTAAGAAGAATAAGTCAGTAGATCAAAACCCCAAGAAAGGTAATTCTAGCCATGCTTTCATAACCATTAACTTATCTCCTGATGATTGGATTGTAGATTTAGGTGCACCACACCACATGGAATCCACAAAGGAAGTATACTCTTCATTGGAAACATGAAAAGGTCCTCCTATTCTGATGGGGGATGACTCTCCAGTCGAAGTGACCATCAAAGGGAGAGTTCAACTCACAAACGGGAGCTTCGAGAATGTGCTACATGTTCCCAAATTGTCTTTCAATCTTCTCTCTATGTATCAAATGATAAACTCTTCCATCGGAAGGAGAGTAGTATTCACACTTGATGGTGTGGATATATATGACATTCAAACCAATTCCAAAGTTTCTACTGGTGAGGTAAATCACCAATCTAGACTCTACACATTTTCTGAATTTATTGAACCATATTCTACATTACTGCATACTCATGTTGATTAAAGCACTAGGATATGGCACGAAAGGTTTAGGAAATTAAATTTAAGATACATGCAACATCTTAGAAAGCAGAGAATGGTTGAAGTTCTACATGACATCCACTTCTCCAAAGGAATTTGTGAGGGATGTGTCCTTGGAAAACACCCTCAAGAAAAATTCGACAAAGGAAAGATTCAAAAGGCCTCCTCTCCTTTGGATCCGATCCATAGTGATCTCATGGGCTACTTTCCGTATCCATCAATCAATAAAGAAAGGTACGTGCTCATTTTTTTTTATGATTTTTCACACTACACTTGGACTTTCTTTCTCATGCAAAAATCTGAGGTCTTTCAACATCTCAAAGATTTCAAAGCCCTTGTTGAGAGGCAGTTAGGAAGGAAGATAAAATTCCTCCAAATAGATAAATGGGGGGATTATGTCAACCATCAGATACAAAATATTTTTCTTGAGGTCGGGATTCAGTTGCAACACATAGTTCCCTATACTCTATAGAAAAATGTAGTTGCTAAGCGGAAGAATAGATCCTTGAAAGAGATGGCATCTTGCATTTTGCATGTTGTTGGGACTCTGAAATTTTCTATTTTCATCCACCTTTACCTTCATTATTCTTCACATTTCATCACCCCATTAACCTTTCATGACATCATTTTCATAAATACATTTGGGTTTCACCTTATTATTTTCGACTTTATTCATTTTAGTATTAAAAGGGAATTTGTGATTAAATGTTAGAAAATCGACATATTTTCATATATATCTCAAAAATGTGTGAGCTTTGTAATGTGTAGGAATATGTGAATGATTAATTCAAAAGGACTTCTCGAATACTTCATCCACCATTTCAAGATTTGAGGAGATAATTCAAGGAGAAGATCATGGAGATTTGGTTGGCATATCTTATCCAAGATATATGAGAGATATGTGTGAGGATTTGAAGGGATTATATTTTTTAATAATGGAAAATAGTTGAGAGAAAAGTGGATTTGTAATTATGATATGGTTATCTTATCTTCAAGTCTCTCATGTATACAAGCGAGTGCTCTCTCTTCATGAGGGGGGTAATTAGGATGGAATTAGAGTAGTCGTTAACAATACTCATTAAGATTCAAGTAGAAATATGGATTAGTCTTAGATTTGTAATTTGAAAGAGAAAGGGATTCTTAGCTTTGATTCATGGTTTTTCTTTCCATGCTTTCATTATTTTGCTATGAAGATCGATTTGATTATTGTAATTTAAGACTGCTTCATTTGCGTGAGCTCACATATGTTGTTGTGTCATTCAAATATTCACATGTTGTATTTGCTTTTCCTTCATGTAGTTCTCCACTCCTAGATTAATTTCATTTACACAATTTCCCATTCCTAGATTAATTTCATTTACGCAATTTCTCATTCCTAGATTAATTTTATTTTCTCAATTTCCCATTCCTAGATTAATTTCAATTCCAAGTCGTGTGTTTCAATTTCCTGCATTATATTAATGATTCAATTTCAGTTGTAGCTTAAAAATTACGTTAGATTAGTCCCTCTTCAATCTTTCATATACTTTGTGTGTGCTTCGTAAGTTTATGAACCTAGGATTGACAAATTAGATAGTTGGGAAAGTACTACAATGCAATTAATTCAACATCAGTTCAGCCCAATGTAACGAATGTTGTCCCCTTGTTACAATTGTTGCTCCCTTTACAGGAAGTGTCATTCATTTGAATAGAACAATTGTCGTTCCCTTTATGATTGTTGTTCCTTTACAAGTGTTGCATCTCTTGAGGCTGGGTATTGAAAACGGAAGGTAAGAACCTACGTAGGAAACAAGTAAAATGCTTGTGCCAGTGCCTACCTTCAACTGATGCATAGAGGTTGTTTTTAGGACATCTTCAGAGCCCAACACATGCAAAGTCACTTCCACAGAGATTATGGGCTGAAGCACTTAATTGTGAAAAATACATATGAAATAGATCCTCCCATAGATATGTAAAGGATAAGACCCCCTTCAAGGCTTGGACCGGCCTCAAACTGGAAGTGACCCACTTCTGTATATTCATTTCATGTGCATGGGCCAGTATTCCCTATGAGAAGAGGAAGGAACTTGATCATAGAGTATAGAGTGTATCTTTGTTGGATACCTAGATGGTGTGAAGGGATATAGACTCATCGATCCCTCTACAAACCGACTCATCATTGATCACAATGTCCAATTCGAGGAAAGTATCTCGCATGCACCTCAAGAGCTGCATGTAGACACTTTTGTTCTTCCACCTGTCAGAGATGGTGAGCATGCACATGCCGAATCTTGTTCAGATGAGAGTTATGATTCAGAGTATTCAGATGATTTAGATATTGAGTCAGTACATTCAAATGCAGATTTAGTTCACGTAGATGCATATGCAGAGCCAGATCTAAGGCCCAAGTGGGCCAAGACCACTCTTTAGGATGCAGGAGATCTTGTTGGGGATCCAGCTGATACTAGGAGGATTCGATCTGATTTTGAGGAGCCTCCTTTTGCACTCACCACCACTGAACCAATTCTAGCCAGGAATCTTTTCTTTGTTCATTCTTTAGATCCACAATCCTATGGTGATGTTGTTGGGAATCCCTTTTGGGAATCCACCATGCAGGAGGAGTAGAACTCCCTCCTCAAGAACCAAACTTGTGATTTGGTTCCCCTTCCTTCAGGAAAGAAAATTGTCAGGTGAAAATGGGTCTACAGGACCAAGAGCATAGAATATGGATAGGTTAGAATATACAAATCCATGTTAGTCGCCAAAGGATTTTAGCAAGTGCACGACATTGAATATGACAAGACCTTTTCTCCAGTAGCGAAGATGTATTCCATACGCTTGAAACTTCCCATTGCGGAAACCAAGGGATGGGAAGTCCATTAGATGGATGTGAAGAATTCATTTATTCATGAAGATATCCTTGAGGATATCTATATGGATCATCCTTAGGGATTCATGCAGGATTCATATTTGGTATGTCGACTGAAGAAGTCCCTTTATGGCCTCAAATAGGCCCCGAGTACATGGTATGCCAAGATGGACTCCTACCTTTTGTCACATAACTTTGTACATTGTAAGTTAGACCCGAACGTTTACAAGCTAGGACGGTTGATTCACTTCTACTCCTAGTTCTGTATGTTGATGATTTTTGGATCACCGGTTGCTCGACTTCAATGATTGTTGCAGTCAAGAGGATTCTGCATGACAGGTTATTGATGACAGACATGGGTCCGCTACATTTCTCCCTTGGTCTCAAGATCAATCAGGATGCATCATGAATCAAAATGTCTCAGGCCAAGTATGCATGATATCTCCTCAAGAGATTCCACATGATAGACTGCAAGTCTACCCCGAATCCTTTCCTATTAGGATTCATACTTAAGGATGGTGGGGACACTCCAATGGTAGATAACACACTGTACATACATCTAGTGGGGATATTGTTGTATGTCACACACTCTAGACCAGACCTCTCCTATGCAGTCAGATCAATCTCCTAGTTCATGAAAGAGTCACGTGAGATACATTGGAAGGTTTTAAATCATATCCATCTATACGTATAGGGAACCATCACCTTTGTGATTGACTATGCAGCAAAATCTGCATTGGACCTCATCGGATTCATTGATTCTGACTGGGATGGAGCCAACATTGATCACAAGTCCACACATGTTTACTCACTTCGTCTGACTTTTTGGCCCATTTGTTGGTCAAGCAATAAGTAGGATACTATTTCTCTATCTTTAGCCGAGGAAGAGCACATATGGGTAGTTAACATAACCATTCAAGCTATGTGGCTACAACATTTTCTCACTAAGTTGGGAATTCAATTTCACTATCCAATCATCATCTCGTGTGAGACCCAGAGCACTCTGAAGTTCTGCAGAGATCCATTTCAAAGGAAGTGGACGAAGCATATCAAGATCCACATGCGCTACATCTGGGACTTAGTACACGAGGGGATCATTGACCTGCAATTTTTTCCTTCAGCAAAACAAACTGCAGACATCTTCACCAAGATGGAATAGACCCCTTTCCCTCCTTTGGGATACACAACCTCTCGGTCTTGGATATTCAAATTCTCAAGTTGGATTGACTCTTCAAGCCTTCAACAGTCCCTGAACACTCAACACACAGGTCCCTTTTTTGTGTTACCCGCGGGGTCGAACTACCCATGCCTTCACTCTTCGGCACTCCCGTCAACACTCAAATTCGTGAGTAATAACTCCACATTACCTTTCATTTTGGTGACCAAAAAATGTGACCGTGGGCCAATCCTTCATGAACTCGGGCTTCAGAAATACTTTGATCTCTACCTTCGGCTCTTCTCGAAGCACCCTTCTCCGAACTTCTGTATTTATTCCACGTGTCTCCTACACGCCAACGGTTTCGATTAATTTGCAATTCTACAAGTTTGTGACTCTTCCCTTGAAACACCTCCAAACTTCCCAAACTACGAATTGTCGAAATACATTACAACCAACCTCCGCATTGCTCTCCCAGATTTGATGGTCTGGAATTGTTTGCCTCCCTCCGAAATGAATCCTTCTTATGGATCAGTATGGAAACCTCAAGGATTCTCCTCCTTGAATATTTTCCTCCACTCTCCCTCCCGAGATTAACCTCTTATACCTTCTCTTGTTCCTCAAAACACTCTCTTCGACTGTTAGTCGAAATATCTCCTGTGCACACCTTGCAACAGTGTAACATACCCCGCCACCCACAGGTCTGGTATGATACCTCTTTAAATTAATAAGGACGCATAAATAAAATATCAAACGACATGCACAACAATAACCAGCAAGCATGCATATTCTAAATATTCAATTAAACGCTAAATAAATACATAGTATAATACATTCATATACAGATAACTAATACCATAAGAGAGAGAACTTATATTTATAAACGATGACACCAACTGGCTGCAAACCAAGGACGTTCCGCCCAACCGTAGACACTACTATTCCAAATCTCAACAATAGTGTCACCCCCAAGCCAGGGCTATGAATCCATAAGGACGGTTCTAGAGTGTTACTTGGATTCTTGAACCAGTCATCACTCAATCTCTCACAACATTTCCCAACACTCACAACAATCCAAGTACCCATCTCTCTTCTAACCATCCTGCAACACTCAAGAGAATGGACCTCCACCCTTCTCTGCCATGTAGTCCCTCAGAAAGTCCTTCCCCTTCCAGGGCTCCAGAGAAACTGGTCCAGAATCTCCATGTTGGAACTCTTAGGACTTGCAGATGTGAACAAAGTTGGACACAGGACAACGTATCTTAGACATGTAGGCCTCAAGTCATGGTTGGATTACACCAGCGACCTCTACAGTCAACAATACTATGGCTATTCTTCGGTAGTTTGTTTCTCTCCCAATTCCAAGACGCATATGAGGATGGATCAATGAGTGATAGGTAAGGACGGGATGGATGAACGAGTGAGCAAGGGAATGAATGCATAAGTGAATGAAGGAGCGAACAAGCAATCAACCAACCCCCCAACAGACTAGGGGCAGGTTTAAGTATTTTGTGGGGAAACAAGAACCTCCTGACCTCCCCCAAGATGCTCACATAACTGATCTACTCCCTTAGACAAAAGGGTAATTAAAATAAGAATAAATATTTATCCCCTCAATCCCCCTCACTTGTGGAATCATAACCCCTATAACTCTAGTCCTTGTCCGTCTAGTATCCAACGATCTATTTATTATTAATAATGATCAAAACATTACATTTATTGGGCACACTGGCCTTTTAATAATTGTTTGGGCACTTTGGCCTCTTAGAAATTAACAAAATACATTATTTAGTATGGGGGTTCAAAAACCGAGGTGTTACATCCCCTCCCTGTAATGTTCCTGGCTTGGCTAGTCTGGGAAATGTTGCTAATGTGTGTGTAGGATCAAAGGTTTACAACATATAAATGATCATACAAATAATAAACGTGACAAAGGACTACAAGTTTGTATTATGATATCTCTGTGGATTACAAAATGGCCGAATGCAGCTGAATAACTGACAATACTCGACTAGAACAACATACAAAGGATCTTAGCCAGAAAATAAGCAACTACGGCTGAATAAAATAACAACACTCGGCTAGATCAAAAGACAAAAGAATCTTAGCCAGAATATAAATAAGCAACTAAAAGATAATACTCAGAATATGGGAGCACCGCGAAATCAATGAAGAATGATGGAAGACCTGGATGATATTCTCGGTGACTAGGGTGTGTCTTTCAACACCGAAATCAGCCAATTGGTGTCTTCCTCCTAGAATACACTGAACTATCTCTCCTGAGATGCACCTCTTCTCCTCAATGACAAGTCATAATATGCATATTGATGAATTAGGTCGCTGACCCTTCCTCTATAGCTTTCCAAAACCCTAAATCATGTTGAAACCCTAAATCACTTCTTAAACCCTAATTCATTGTTGACTTCTATTTTTAGCTCATAATGACTTAAAAGTGTTGTTAACCCTTGTTAGCTCAATGTCACTTTCCGAATATAACACCTATGACTAGAGTGACCTCTAGTAACCCTGTTTACCCCTCTTTGGCCCTGGCTATAGTCTAACAGGGTGGTTTAGACCATTAAGCCTCCTTTTCTGAAGCTCCTATTTGGAAAGGGACATTACAGTCCTCCCTTCCCGAAATTGCTTGTCCTCAAGCAATACCAGTCCAGGGTGTTGCAACACCTTCTCTCTCTCCCAAGTAGCATCCTCTACTGGAATCCCTCTCCATCTGATCAAACACTCTCTAATGACCCTGCTCTTTAGTTTTCTCTCCCGAAACTCCAAAACCTCCTCTGGAACTAACTCCAACTATCCCTCCTCATCCAACGGGGGAAGATCCTCTGATGTGTTAATGAATTGTCCCATTGCCTTTTTTAGGCAAGACACGTGGAACACGTTATGAATCTTTAACCCCTCTGGAACCTCTAGCTCGTAAGCAGCCTCGCCTACTCAGTGCATGTTCCTATAAGGACCATAAAATCTGGGCTTGAGCTTCTTGGCTCCACTCTTCTTCAGAGATGACTGTCTGTAGGGTTGGAGTCTCAAGAAAACCAAATATTCAACCTCAAAGTTGTGCTCTATCATGTGCCTATCCGTGCTTATCTTCTATTGGTTTTGCATCATCTGTAGGTTCTCTTTCAACAATTTGAGAATCTCTTGACTCTCTAAGATCCAATCCTTGGCCTTGGGAGCTCTGCTCTCCCTGAACACCAAGTCTACCAAAGTGGGAGAATCATATCCATACAATTATTGAAAGGGTGTCATACCAATGGACATGTGGAAGGTGGTGTTGTAGCAATGTTCCCCTAAATGTAACCACTTTACCCATGTTCTCTGTTGTCCTCCTACATAGTTCCTCAAATACCCTTCAACCCACTTGTTGAAAATATCGGTCTGTCCATCTATTTGAGGGTGATAGATGGTGCTAGGTGTCAACTCTGTCCCCACCAAAAGAAACAACTCTCTCCAAAATGTCCCTATGAACCGACTATCCCTATCACTGACGATGTTCTTTGGCAACCCATGAAGTTTGAAGACCTCCTTGAAGAAAAGATTGGCTACCTGCACTGCGTTGTACTATGTCGGTGTGGAGTAGAAGTGAGAAAAGTTGGTCAATCTATCGACCACTACATAGATATGGTACTTACCCTAGATCTTGGGTAGACCGGTGATGAAGTCCATAGATATACTCTCCCATTTCTGCTCTGGAATGGGGAGTGACTGAAGTAGCCCTGTTGGAAGAGAATTCTCTAAATTGTTCTGCTGGCAAGTCACACACTCACTGACGTGTCTCATAATGTCCTTTTTGAGGCCCTTCCATGAGAACCTCTCTCTGATCTGTCTATAGGTTTTGAAAAACCCCTGATGGCCTGCTAGAGGTGAATCATGAACTGCGGTGAGGATTTTCTTCTTAAGCCCTGAATCTGGCACCAAGTAAACTCTATCCTTGTAAAATATGACATCGTCAATGACCCTATACCGGTCATCCTGTATCTTCCCATCCATCACCTCACAAGCGAACTTGTTCTTGGAATATTCCACTAACAAGTGGGATTTCCAATCTACTTAAATCTCCATCAAAGAACATGTTGCAGGTATCCTCGATAGTGCATCGGCCACAATGTTCTTCTTCCCCTTGACATACTCTATGTCAAAGTTGAATGCATGTACCTTCGTCACCCATTTCTGTTGGCACTCACTGAGGTCCTTCTACTCAAGGAAATACTTCAAACTATTGTGATCAGTCTTGACCACGAATTTGTTGCCCACCAAATATTGTCTGAACTTGGTCAAGGCATGCATGATTGCCAAAATATCATTTTCATAAATGGAGTACAACCTCTTAGTTTGACTAAGCTTCTGGCTCTCGAATACAATGGGGTGTCCTCCCTACATCAAAACTGCACTGATCCCTTTGTCGGATGCCTCACACTCTAGTACAAATGGCAGGGTGAAGTCTGGTAGTGCCAACACTGGACAAGTGCCCATGACTTCCTTCATGTGATCAAAGGCATCTTATGATTTCTCGGTTCATATGAAGGCCCCATGCTTGGTAAGATCTATCAGCAGTGCTCCAAGATGAGAAAAACCTTGGAAAAAATGCCTGTAATAGCTGCATAGCCCAAAGAAGCTCCTCAATTCTATCACGTTCTTGGGCGTTGGCCAATCCAGAATGGCCCTGATCTTCTCTTGGTGCACCTGTGCCCTTTATGCACTGATGATGTGGCCTAATTAAAGTAGCTTTGTCATACCGAACTCACACTTGGACTCTTTGGCATATAATGACTGTGCCTCCATGATGCTCAATACCTCATCCAGGTGCCTCATATGCTCTTGCCATGACCAGATATAGATCAAGATGTATTCAAAGAAAACCAAGACTAATTTCCTTAACCGATCCCTGAATATATGGTTCATGCAAGACTGGAATGTAGCGGGTGCATTGGTTAGCCCAAATGGCATAACCAGGAACTCAAAGTGTCCAAAATGACATTGAAATGTTGTCTTTTCTATTTCCTGCTCTCAAATGATGATCTGGTGATATCTAGAGCGTAGATCAATTTTTGAGAACAAAAATGCCATATGCAGTTCATCCATCAACTCATCAATGCGTGGGATAGGGTACTGGTTTTTAATGGTTTTCTTGTTCAAGGCTCGGTAATCAATGCACATCCTCATGGTGCCATCCTTCTTCAAAACTAAGACAACTGAAGAAGAAAATGGGTTGTTGCTTGGTCTGATGTGTCCCATCGCCAACAATTCCTTGATTTCCTTCTGTTTCTCATCCTTAAACCTCCTAGGATGACGATAGGGGGGGTGATCATAGGTTTGGCCCCCTCCTCTAACTCAATGGTGTGCTCAAACCCCCTGTCAGGTGGTCTCCCTGGTGGGATTGCCTCAAAGAC
>JZKD02S0222552.1:2268876-2309484 GCA_000966675.3 Picea glauca
TAACTCAATGGTGTGCTCAAACCCCCTGTCAGGTGGTCTCCCTGGTGGGATTGCCTCAAAGACCTGTTGATGTCGTCCCACTAAATTCTTGATCTCTGTGTGGTATTGTTGTCGATCTTTTGAATCCTTCTAAGTAGTGATCAATCATTCTGTGGAATATGCTACCTCCCCATGTTTGAATATCCTCTCCATACTCTTGGTTGAAACTATCCTAGGTTCTCCTATTGACATACATCTTAGAACAACCTTCTTCCCATCCTGATCTCTAAATCCCATTTCCAAGGTTTGGTAGTTGGTAGTGATTTTTCCCAAGGTAATCATCCACTGAACTCCTAACACCACATCTGTGTCTGATAGGTCAACCACATAAAATGTGTCTCTCACTGTGTAGTTTCCTAACTTCATCTCTAAGTTTGGAATTATGTCTAGACACTCCATTGTGTGGCCATTTGATACCACAACATCAAACCCCTCAAACTCCTCTGTCTGAAGTGCTTGTCTCGATACTAGTGAAGTGTCGATGAAGTTGCGGGTGGCCTCACAATCTATCAGGGAAATTTCCCATTGCGCATGAATAATCCCTCTGATATAGAGGATATCATACCTGGGAACACCAGAAAGGGTCGCTATGACTCCTCCCTTTGTTGGTTTCCTCCTGTTAGCCCGCTCTGGTGGTTTTGGGCTCCTGCCAGTGTTGGTGGTCTACATCGAAGCTACTCCTCTATTGGTGTTGACTCCTCTTCTGAACTAGTTGATCCATTGTCTTGCTCCTCCTCCTCACTATCCACGTTGTCTTCTTCTACCTCAATATAATGAATCTCTCCCTTTCCCATGCACCTATGGCCTGGGACCCAAGGATCTCTATAGTTGAAGCAAAGCTTCTTCCTCATAAGCTCTCACCTAGTCTCATCATCCAACTTCTCCTTGCCCTTCCATTCTCTCTGGAATGGCTTCTTGTCTTGATCCCTCTGGGGCACAAATGGTTTGGAGAAATTTTTAGTCTTTGGAACTGAGTCTGCCAGATCTCGAGTGTAAAGGATGTCATCCTGCAAAGTGGGAGGCTTGTATGCCTTCACCCATCCTCTCAAAGGCTCTGTGAGTCCCTCTGTGAATAGCATGATCATATTGGGTTCTGATATATCTGTCACTGCCAAGGATACCCGCTGAAACTCTGTGATGAATGCCTCTGTTGTGCCAGTTTTTCTCAACTAGGATACATCCCCAAAGTGTATCTTGGGATCCTTCCTGTCAAACCTATTCATGAGCCTATCTGTAAAGTCCCTATAGGAGGTGATGCGACTGTGACCCAATGTCACCAGTACATGATACCACCACTCGTGTGCCTCACCCTCCAAGTGTAAGGTCGTGAAACTGATGGCCTCTGTCTCGGTCATTTGGTTGAGCTTGTAATACGTGTCTAGATTCTATACCCAATCTTTGGTGGTGTATTTGGATGATCCTTTGAAAGAAGGGATAGTGAGTTTCCCAAATTTTCGGATGAAATCGAGGTTATGCCCCTGTTGTTGTTGTGGTCCTCCTCTCTGCGGCTCTCTGGGGCGGTTCCTGACTTTGAGTCCACAGTACTTGACTAAGGTCATGTCCTGATGGAAGTCATGACCCAATACTGTGTACTCCCTCCCATACTTTGCAATGTCGTCGGCATGAGTGGGTGGCCTCTGTGCTATTGGTGGCGGTGTTGCTACCAGGGGTGCCCTCTAGAAACTAGGAAACAAGGGTCTAGGTGTTGTAGGAAAATCTCCCTACAGACAGGTGGGTTACCTCAAAGAGCTTGACCTTAACTCTAAGATAGAAAATGCTTAACGTTGACACTGACTTCCTTTCAAATCTATATAAACTAACACATGAGAAGGAAGGATAATAGAAGTACCTCTTTATCGACATTTGTCCCTGCACGCTCTCAGTTTCGCTCTGATCCTTTGCTCCTCGCTAAGCTCTGTAGACAAACAAGATACGACCACTTCCTACTCTATTGATATTAGTTTGAAAACAGATCTATCTATAAATGATAAGTTCATGTAACATCAGACACAAACTAGAAAGAAACAGGCCAAGCGTGTCATATTAATGAGAATAATGACAGCAGTACTTACAATCGTAGATGCGAATATCACAGCTTCGTCAAGTCCCCTTAGTCTAACCCTTGCTTGAAAGATCCACAACCTAGGTAACAACAGCTTCACTGATCACTCTCCTTTGACTGACTGTGTGTTTCCTATGAGATCATAGTTTTCATACTAGCAATTCTTTCCCCTTTTTCACCATCATAGAGCTTGTTTATATAGGTTAAGGGGAGCTTAACCTCTTGAGTTATCTTTAGAACAAGTTGAGGAACCTCCTCCTTAGATCAGGGACCTCCTAATGAAACCAAGAATTTGAATGCAACTGCCTTCTAATCTTGAAAGATCCTCCCCTTATTCTCCTCAACGGGCCAACTACTGCCTCAGATTAGGCAGCTCTCCTTCAAAAGGGGCATTAGAGCACTATAGCGCTCCCTAGGAAGCTTGAGGGAAGGGCCAGCACTCCAAAGGTGGATAGCGCTCCTTCAGAGGGGGCAGGGGAGCATTATAACGGTCCTTGAAGCCTTATAGGGGAGTGCTAGTGCTCCCTAGACTGATATAGGGGAGCTCTCACCCCCAGAACCTTTGATTGAAAGCTCTTCTCAAGTGTCAAGAGTTCTTTGACTCCAGTTAATCAATTCCTCTTCTCCAGATCAAGTATATGAGGTGTTTTAAGTGTCTCCTTAGTGTCGTCGGCATGGAATTATGCTCAAACATTGTTGGCAATACTTGTGAACAACTTGCGACACTTGCGAAAGTTGTAAGGAAGATGCGACACTTACGACAATTGAGAGGAACATGCGACACTTATCCAGTTGAGTAATTTTGATGTGTAACAGAATGCCCCCCAAAGTATGAAGTTAGAAGATGCGAACTGATAACTGAAATGATTTGTAGACATTCAAGCAAGGGTATAGACTTGGAGAACCTGATGGAAGCTACACACAAACATCCAACAAATATCATAACATATTTCAAAACCCAAGGCAGGCATACCTATGCTTGGGTAATCAAGACTTGCAAGATATGGCCGCCATAAAATACACTGCGGATCCATAATTGTATTGATAAAAAGGTATAGCCACTAAAGATACAATGTGTACCTATACCTTGATGACTCGGACTGATCATAGCCACAAAGAATACACAGTGGATCTACGATATGACAAGACATAGCCACGACCAATACAAAGTGGATCTATGTAACAGTGTATGTGTTGTTTGTCCAATAGAATCTCCTTTGCAACCTGGGCAAAGCATATATCAAAGTGATTACTCAACCCAGTGTCTTTTTACCGATCCCAACATGGTACGATTCTAACGATGTGAATAGATGTCCTGACGTCGAACATGGCAGAAGCCACTTGATTACCGGTCAATAGTGTGAACCATTAACAAGTGCGAGGGAGATCACCATTAATGTCGATGATTCCCAAGGTACCCTAGTACATTCCAGTGAATGTGAATAGATGAGCTGAGGTCGAACATCCATGGAATCATCCGATCAGAGGTCAATGATGTAAACCTACTATCGAACGTGAGGAGGCCTGCCATTAAGGCATACAAGTCCCAAAGTACTAACTGGTTTCTAAGTCTAATTCTTGGATAATGTGTTGAAGTCGGCAGGAATAGACTCGTCGAGGGAGGGCCTTGATGTATCCCCCATCAATGACACAAAACAGACATGGAGATGTAATTGGCAGATCAAATGAACATGGATGGACACAGATTTTGAGGCAAGATATTTGGGATGGCTGACTCTCGAGGTGGATACTTCCCTTGAACACTGAGGCACAATAGCAAAAACGTGATATGGACCAAAACTATGCAGTGGATACTGTGACTTGCGTCGGGTGACCCAAAGGAGTGAAAGGGACTCAAAGGATTGGTTCAGTGCAGAGGTTCAGCGGATTATGATCCGTGTATATGACAAAGTGTCGTGTTCAAAGGAAACTCTAAGAAGCACTGGATGATGTTCTCAAGAGACTGCTTGGCTTGCTCCTTTCAATTTTTCCCCTATCCAGATAGATGAGTACCTATTTCTGATTTAATGAGCTCGAGGAGGATAACACATGCTCAATATAACTCACCTTCAGTAAGTTCCTCTTCCTTTGTTTAACGAACTAGAAGAAGTAAGGGTTCGGTCCCATATGGGCCTGTCGATGTGTGCTTTAATGAGTCCAAGGACAAAACACTCGAAGGTTTTTTGGGATTATAGAGTTTGGAAAAACACTTAAAAGAGAACTGTCTCAGTTCCTTTTTCATACAGTAGTCTAAGGAGACCGAAAAAGGGGTAAACTATCACTCGAAAGACGCCCTTTTTGACCTTTTAACGAGTGTGAAAGGAAGCAAGGTCACTCGACAATCTTTTCATATTTAGAGAGTCTAAAAAGGGTTTAAATTAGACTCTAGGGGGTTCATTTTTCATGTGTTCGTGTATTCGTACGGGTCCGAAAAAGAGATAAAATTTTACCCGGTTACGTTCTCATATTATCGAGCTTGATAACGAACTAATACTATGCTCATAAGTGCTACAAGGTGCATAATCCATCAGAACTGCCAGGAAACCTGCGATGTCAGAACTACAAACCAGGGGTTTAGTAAAGCCATTATATTATTAGAGAAACCCAAAAATGACTATACCTTGTAAAAAATGAAAATTTATAAATAGCAATACATTGAAAATTCCATTTACCATTTCATTTTTCACAAGGATTTTGGAGTAGTGGAGAATCTTATTTTGAAGTGGATCTTATTTTGCTTGCTGTCGGAGCTATGGTTCACCATTTTTCTTGTCATTCAGACCAGGTAGGTGTCCATCTCTTCTTCTTTCAATTACATGGTTTAGTATTCATTTTCATAGCATCATTTATTTTAAAATATGAAGCCCTAAGTTTCCCAAAATAGAACCAAATCGGCCTCTTTAAAAATCAATGGAAAAGGGGGATTCTTTTACAAAAAACATTTTAGAAAAGGGTGACTAAGATGTCAGCGCCCCAATAGTCAATTAGAAAGGTCATTTTTTTCTAAAACAACCCATAAAACATCTTCCCATATGCCCACGTAGTCCCAAAGTCGTTTTGATTTTTTAAAATGTTTTCATTGTTATTTGATGAATGTTAAGTGGCTAGGGAGGGCATGGTAGTTATGAAAGAGTGTGTGGTCACTTTTAAATGATGTGGGCATATTATTTCATGTTTTAAATTTCTTTTGAAAATTGCCGAAATTGCCAAAACGTGGAAATAATGACTTTCTTTGTTTTTTGTTTTGTAGGTAACTTCGGCGACCATGATCGAGTGGAAATAAAGAGAACATGAGATGGATGAATTATCTACCTTACGGAGTCCCCGCACACGGGCCGCGTTGCGAGCTTATGGTTTGCTTAAATTCTTCAAGTTGTAAAAAATTAAGAAAGAGGTTTTATTGCTCGAGCATATGATCGGCCTATGGGATGTTGCAGAGAAAGGATTCTGAATTGGCACAAATCTTTTAACCATTGAGTTAGAAAACGTGTATTTTTTTACTGGCCTCTTGAAAAGAGGGGTCCCCATATCCTTCTCTGGGCAGAGGGCGCTACCTGAACAAGTGGACATGTATCTGGCACGCCACTGTATCCCAGGAGCAAGGCTGGTACGAGGTAGAATCCCTATCAAAGATATTTGAGAGCTACTCCTCTGGTCTATACTTTTTTCTATCACGAGCGTGACAGGCAGTACTAGCACTCATATGGAATCAATATCGTAGGTGGCTTACGGTGTTCAGTGTTTGGAACCAACACTGTTCAACTGGAGTGCAGGGTTCCTATGCAATGTGAAGGAACAGATTTCACGGTGCAGGATGGGACAGAAGCAGTTTGGTTATGGCTCGTTTTTGGTCTCATTTTTTCTAGAGCGCATCCCTCATATGAAGCCTCAGATAGCATTGGCGGTGCGACCAGTGGATGAACCTAGGATGGAGAGGTGAACTAGTCTGTCTCCAAGGCTAGTATCGGAGTCAGAGTTCCATTTCACTGGCGATTTCTTTGCCTGGCCAAGATGGCAGTATCTATTGATAGAGGACTTCCCTTATGCTGAGGTAGATTTCCGTGGGAGTATGGATTTGATTTTTCCCGCGGGGGAAGACTAGGATGTGTCAGGTAAGAGACTGAGCCATACCTTGTCTAGTTTTTGTTTTTTGAGTTTTTAATGTATATATATTTTTTTGGGTATGTAGAAGAGTTTTTTAACAGATGTGTTGTTTTCAACATGTAGACAAGGGAGCAGTGCGACCGGATAATATACTGATACCAGGATGTTTTGGAGGTGTCCTAGTTGCAGCAGATCCGGCAGTACCAGTGGTGGGTCTCCGGGAGGTTGAGAGAAACCTGCAAGGCCTTACGATGGGTATCCCTCCTTTGCAGAGGGGGGAAGTGCCTTTACATCTGCAGAGGCACACTGTGGGAGTACTGGAGAATATCAATTCTCTATTGAGGCGCATAGTACGCACGGTGATGTGTTACTCGCAGCACAATGTAGTGCGGGGAGATTAGAGTCTCTCCGGTGATCATATTTTGTATGCCTTGTAAGGCGACGTTGCATGGGTGGAAAGACCCAATATTTTGCTCTTCTACATACTTTTTTGATGTAATCCAAACATTTCAGTCACACCATATATATATACAGTTTCGATTTTTTACAATGCCAATGATTTATACATGATGATGTCTGTGATGTGTTTTAATTTACAGGTAATGTACAGTTTTGCTTTCCTTAACTCTTATATGTGGGTAAGATACCGATCCATGATATAATTAGCTAACGAATCCGAAACACTATTAAGTTCTCTTGGGATGTGTCTATATTCAATGTAATAGAACATTCGTTCAAGGTGGCGAACTTGTAAGTGTAGACGTAGCAGGATAGGACTACGGATAGTGTAGATACGGTTGAGTTGATAAACCATGAGTTGGGAGTCTAAGTAAATAATGATACAAGAGATACCTAGAGAGGAGGCTTGGGTCAACAGTCCAATGACGGTGTGATATTCTGCCATATTGTTGGATGCTGGTCCTAAGCAGATACCTCCTGAACTCACCACCTCGTCAAATTGGTAAACAACCCATGTTGTCGAAGCAATGTTCCGGGTATGTCTGCTAGCGCCATCCGTGAACCCAAAAAAGGTAGGAAAGGAAGACATCATCTGCACATGAAAACACAAGCACAGTCATGAGTGCCAGTGGTAAAGACTCAAGCACGTGAAAGAAATAGACACACCAAACTAAAATACAATAATGTACAAAGTATAGATGCTAGGTGATCTAGGCATAGTACTTTTTAAGGTAAAGCCTGTTTCGGGGCTCTCCCAAGGAAATTCCATCATGATCAACTAGTTCATAAGCGCCTCTATGTAGAACATGTTTCACGATGTAAGGACCATGCCACATAGGTTCTAACTTTTCTGTCCCCAATTTATTGTGAGCTTGGTCGTAAACGAGGACTAAGTCTCCTTCTGCAAAAGTCCGAGGGTGGACAGAATTTTCATATTGACTCTTAATTCATTTCTGATGTGCCTCATTGGCAAGATAATCATCACGACGTGTTTCATCCAATTTGGATAAATACAAGAAGTGTTCTTCTTTAGCAGAAGTATGGGGCAGGAGTTCTACTTTCAGTTTGAGTGATGGAATCTCACACTCGATTGGTAGGACGGCTTCGATGCCATAGACCAACTGGAAAGGGGTAAATCTTGTTGAAGTTTTCACCGAGGTGTGATAAGCCCAGAGAGTGGAGAACAGTTGTAAATTCCACGATGTCTTGTTTTCCCCTACCATGCATTGGATCATGGTTTTTAGGACTTTGTTGATAGCCTCAACTTGCCCGTTTTCTTGAGGGTAGTAGGGGGATGAGTTTTCATGGAGAAAACCCAATTTGACATGTAACTCGCTCATCATCTAGTTTTTGAAGTGTTCACCATGATTAGTGACAATGGCACGTGGTACACCAAAACGAGTTATGATATGGTTGAAGAGGAATAGAGCTACGGTATGACCATCATTCAGGAAGGTAGGCATAGGCTCAACCCATTTTGTGAAGTAGTTGACGACGACGATGATGTAACCGTGCCCCCTGGCTGAGGTAGGCTTACACTGCATGAAATTGATGCCCCATTTGGCAAAGGGGCCAATGGAGATAATAGGGTGCAGCACAGTAGGGTGGGTGTGTGCCTTCTTGTTAAAGATTTGGCAGGGTGGGCATTTTTTTACATCCTCGATGAAATCTTTGAAAATCGAGGGCCAAAAGTAGCCGGAACATACGATTTTTCAGGCTGTGGCCATCCCGAAAAGGTGACCACCACAGGCGCCAAGGTGACAATCGGTCAAAACGTTTTCAGCCTCCTCGTGAATCAGACATCGTCGAAGGATGGTGTCAATACCCCGGCGATACAAGGTATCGCTGATGATGAGATAATGGTGAGAGTGGTGACGAATGCGTCGACGCTCTTCACGAGAGATGTTGGGATGAAAATGTTGAGTTTGAAGGTAGAGGAGAATGTCTCTGTACCAAAGATCAGAGGTGTTGATGAGGAAGAGAGATTCATCGGGGAGAGAATATCTAGGTTCAATTTTTTCATCGGCACGAGGGAGAGCACAGATGAGCTCGACAATCACCAGGGATTTTTTGGCTTTAGCCTTCGTAAACTCAAGATCGAATTCTTGAAGAATAATGATCTATTTTGAATATTTTCCCCCAAGTACTTGACGTGTCAAGACGTGGTACATAGGGTTGGATTCTGCGATTACCGTGGTGGTGCGTAATAAGATGTAGTGGCAGAACCTCTGGACAACGATGACGGCTGCCAGAGCTAGTTTCTCAACATGTGAATATCCGAGTTCAGGTCCGGATAGAATCTTGCTTAGATAATAAATCACATGTTCTTCGTTGTTAGGGTCCTCCTGAACTAACACCATTGCAATAGTGGAAGTGGAGGCGGCTAAGTAAAGGATATAGTCCTTTGTATATTCGTGGGGATGTAACAAAGATGCCTAGGTCAAAGCATGCTTGAGAGCATCGAATGATCGTTGGGAAGTGTCATCCCAAATGAAAGGGATGTTCTTTTGCAGTAACCGCATAAACCCTTTAGTGATCTCAGCATAGTTGCAGATGAAATGACAAAGAAAGTTTTCTTTTCTTTGCAAACTTTGGAGTTGGGTTAAATTGGTAGGTGGGGGTAAGGCTAGGATGGCATTAATCTTTAAGGGATCCACTCTGATCACGTCTTTGGAGACAATGAAACCGTGAATTCGAATGGATTCAACAGAAAAAATGCATTTGTGAGGGTTCAGGCAAATACGGTAGAACCTACATCGAAGAAAAATCGCCCTTAAGTTGTCAATGTGATCGAATCGATTTAGCGAATGGGTGGGTAAATCATCGAGGTATGGTTCTGCTATATGTTTGATGTCGTGGAAAGCGTACGACATGGCCCGCTGGAAAGTGGCACCAGTGTTTTTAAGGCCAAAAGGTAGCTTTAGGTAGGTGAAAGTACCCCAAGGAAAGATGAAGGTTGTCTTATGTTGATCAGCAGGTAAGATTTCAATCTGGTTATATCCAGAAAAGCCATCCATGAAAGAGAAGATTACGCTCCCTACGCAATTATCGATGATTTGATCGATGAAGGGTGTAGGGTAGTTGTCCTTGGGACAAGCTTTGTTGAGATCTTGATAGTCAACGCAAACACGGATGGTCCCTTGTTTCTTGGAAACCGGAACAAGGTTGGAGACCCATTCTGTCAAAGGGACGAGATAAATAAAGCCATATTTTAGAAGTTTTTCAACTTCTGCCTTTATAGCTGTGATTTTCTTGGGATGGACCGGGCAAAGTTTTTGTCGAACGGGTTTTGTGTCAAGGTAAGTTTTCATTTCGTGCACGACAATTGAAGGGTCAATCCCTGGCATTTCCTCATAGCTCCATGCGAAGACATCGCGGAATTCTTTAAACAAAGCGGTGTAAGAAACCACTTCGTCGGGTGTGCAATTGGCACCAAGGTTGATGTTTTCCATGATACCTTCTTTGATCGAAATGTCAATCATGATCGTAGTGGAGATGTTACCCATGTTCCCCTCAGAGAGAGTATCTTGTGTGAGGATAGAAGATTGCGGAGCATTGGTAACATCGGGAGGGGAGACATAGTGTATGTCTCGGTGAATTTCCTCCAACAACGGAAGAAAATAGGATCGATGATGGTTATCATCCCAAGGTAGATCGTCGATGCTGAGAATTTCCATAATCGATTCGTCAGAAGGAAAAATGTGGGAAATGTAATCGACGGTAGATGATAGGGAATCCAGCCATTAGGGCATCGCATAGGCGTCAGGTGCCAACGAATGTGAATTGTTGGAAGAGGGAGAGGTAGATTGAATAGCTACGTATGTGGCCTTGGCTGGGCTAAGTGGCATAGTGTCACTGAGGACATCGAATTCCAAGGATTGATAAGGCATAGTCGAGACCATATTGATGACGGAAATATGATGTGTGGTAGGTGGAAGTGGTGTAGGGAACATACCCATAAGGCTAGAATATTTCAATAAGCCAACACCAATGCTTTCATACATACCTAGGTGGTCTCCCAAAAAGGGAATGTTGTTGGTGGCAAGGATGCGAGCGTCGGGTGTACAGAAATCAAGTTGATCGATGGTAACAATTTTGCCTTGATGGGGGAATTGTACACATCGAAACACCGACGAGGCGACGACAGTCATAGTGTAGAACCAACTTCTTCCGAGTAATAGGTTGTAATCGAGGGGAGCATCGACCACCTCGACGTCAACGGTAACAGTTTTTCCGCCCAACTGAACAGCTAAGGATTGTAATAATCCATGAGGATGAAAACCTCATCCATCGAAAGCACGTAACATCACAGGGGATTTGTTAAGGGCAGGTGATTTCAAGCCTTTCCAACAGGCTAGAGACATGACACAGGTAGAGGCTCCCTCATCCAAGATAGTTCGATGGATTTGTTGATTGTGAACAACAACGTCGATTTGGAAAGCTAGCTAGTGGGAGGGTCGCGGTTGATGGTCGTCCAGATTAAACGTGAGGTTGTTTGATGACTCAGGATCAAAAGCACCGATAGCGGCTAAGAGCATTCTACGTTGGCTGGGACAGTGTTTTAGAACTTCCAAGGCGGACATAGCACACGGTGCTTGGGCCAAATCTTATACAATATTGTAATTTTGGGCAGCCCGTGAATTAGGATTGAATGTAGATTTCTAGATGGTGCTCTTAGGAGAGCGTAAGATGGAGTCAAAAGAAGGTTTCTAGATCTAGAGTGGCCCGGATGGAGGGCTAACGGATGGAGGATTCGCAGAGGATGGTAACGGGTCCAACGGAGAACCGTTAGCGATCTTCGGCTTATCAGGTTTAACTGGCGTGTCATATGTCGCAGAGCAAGTGGTTATATTAACCCCGTTGAACATGTAAATGTGGGTACTTGTCGAGGCCTCATCATGGGGTTGGTTGGAACTGCCCCCCAATGTGGGGGTTTGAGAAACCAAATATTGATGCTGTGGAAAAGGCTGAGTAAGCATAGCAGGTTGTGAATTTCCCTTGAAAAGTTTGGACACTTCATCGTGATGTTGGAAGTCTCGAGTGTAGTGATCGTCTTCATAAATGAGACATGGAAATTTTGGTTTTCATTGTGGTTGTTTTCCGGTAGCAGGGGTTTGCGGTTGGGTTTTGGGTTGTTCGTTGTTATTATTTTTCTTTGGTTTATTTCTCTCTTTCTTCTTGCCCCCAAGTTGTTGTGAAGGGGTTGATTGGACCGCATTCACCTTAGAGACCTAAGGTTGAGGGGGGGTAGAAGAGGGTGTAGTCGGACTGGGAGAAACCATCGAAGCAGGTCGCTGAATCGTTCCAGTAGAAGAGGTAGTAGATTGGGTTTTGACAGAGCCAATAACTCCATCCGCGTGGGAAGCAGACGATGGTTTGGATGGATTGTTAGTGGAACGAGTAGCGTTTGGGATCAAATCGTACAGAGTACCATATTGTGAATAGACTAAGTCTAAGTACTGAGCTCGGGTGATGGATTCTTCCTCGATGACTACACCACCCATGGCAACATCACGAGCGATCTGGGGTAATAATGATTTAGTGAACCATTCCGCTAACAATTGGTCAGGGATGACCACTTTGATTAGCCTTCGTCATCGTCTCCATTCATGAATATGATCGGAGATATGTATGGAATTTGTCCAGCGAAGGGAGGTTAATAGTTCAGTACCCGTCTCGTATCGAATGGGCAGTTGGAAGTGTGTGAGGAAGGACATGGAGTGGGAGTTGAAATCGTGAAAAGATGCACATGGTAGTTCAATATACCATTTCACTACGGAACCCGTAAGTGTTCGTTGGAAAAGACACAAACGAATAGAATCGTCCATGAGGGAGTTGGATGAACACCACAAATGGAAAGTCATCATGTGGTTGTTTGGGTCTTCTCCGGACTTTCCATCAAATTTTGGGATATCAGAAGGAAGTTTAGCTGGGATAGCTGGCCAAACCGGAGAATGATAAATAGGGTCATTCATTAATCGAGACAAGTATGGAAGATCCAGAGTAGCTAGAAAAGTTAGTTGTCGATTAACCTATGGGTAATGTTTGTGTGGCAGAGGGACACCAGTAGGGCCCATTATCGGGTTGTGTGGGTAATTATAACTAGTGGGCCCTCTTGTATGAGGTTGGTTTTACCAGAGTACAGAGGATTTGAGGTGTTTTGAGAAGCATGTGTGAGCAGAGGATAACCAGATGGGTTTTATGAGTTATAGGTTGGGTTTGGCATTTGTCCAAAAGGGGGTTGTTGTGAAGTCTGGGACTTTTGTCCTATCGATAACTGTGGGTTCCCTTGAAAAAGGACGTTCCATGGATTAGGTGTGGCAGACACATTTTGTTTGTGTCGTTGATGGTAGACTCTAGATTGAGGTTGTCCCCTAGTATGAGGGTGCCCCCCGAATGGAATTTGTCCTCCGATAAAAGGATGCCCCCCAGCTTGAGGCAGAGTTCCTGGAACTTGAGAACCAGACGTGAAAGATTGACCGGTGTCGCCGAGCGGATTAGGACCACCAAGACCGGTCCCTCCAGGTTGTTGGATAGGTATGTAAATTCCCAATATGACATGGCTAGTAGTAGCTTGGACAGTGGTGGCAGCGAAAGCATTCGGTGCCTTGAACCCAAAAGGGAGTGTAGGTCTTGGTGTTACAGGTGTGCCAATCGCAGCTTGATTGACCATCGCATTACCGGCGAGAATGGTCGGAATGTGAGGGACCATTGTAGAATGGGTCGTCTGGAGGGGAAGAGTAGACCTTGGGCCAACGGATGGTATGTTCGGACCAACGGGTGGTGTGGCTGTAAAAGTGGTGGTACCGGTAAAATGGTTTAGGGGTACGGTGTAGGAAAAAAGTGCGTCGGCACCTTCCCCTGTTCCATAAAGATCTCGCACCAAGCGTGGTGGACTTCGAAAAATGTCTGCGGTCCAAAAAGGGTCATTGGCTAAAGGGTTTTGATGGGACCCAGCCGGAATGTCAAAAGGATTGAAAATGACAAATTCACCAGCGGAATTCAGTTGGAGGATACGTCATTCATATCCCTTCGGAATGTAGTAAGCTTCCGGAGATTCTGAAACAATTCAAAAATTATCCAAAGGAGTGGGAACTTCTTCCTGGGAAGTTGTAGTTTTTTGAACCTCCCTCTGTTGAGGAGATTCCTCCATAGAATGAGGGCGTAAAGGGGTATTTCCTTCCATATTTTATGTAGGAAGTCCCTGTAGCCTCCGCGAACGGCATGGAGATTCGATGTTGGTGAAAGAGAGTCGGCGAAAGAGATCTATGGCCAACTACCGAAAAGAAACAGCATACGCTAATAGAAATCTAAGAATCACAACCAAGCAAATAGGACCTTTTTTCAATGACCGTACTAGTTGGTGATGAAATCCAACGTCACGTGATCAAATCTAGAAGGGGCGGGGATAGGGTGGAATAGTTACAATGGTGACCTGCTTAATGGACTTACGCCTTGGTGCAATCTTCCATGCAGTAATTGTGGATTTACCCTCCAAGGAGCCCGAGTGAGTTTGACCAATGTCTGCTCCAGGTACAGTGAGACTTCCCGTCACCGTCACCTTGTGTAAGACCCTAAGGATTACGGCCACTAAGGTTACCAATTCGCAGTCAGCCCCTGGGCGAGAACATTCGACAGTCCGATCCGAACGTACAGGCAGGGTATCGAGCCCGAAATCAACTAAAAGGCTTCCACGCAGTAATTGTGGATTTACCTTGAAGTGACCCCCATAATACGATCTGACCACCACAATCAGTTAAACCACGGAGGGTTAGTCCCCGTAGCTCACTCGAATGCGACCTCATGCGTAACCCCTGTGTGAGAGGGGGATCCCAGACAGACTTATACGATGATTGGATTTGACTCTCCCTAACTCAGGATGCTATTGTTTGTTTTGGAAAACTTTGGAGAGTTATGCGCATAGCCTAATCCAAAGTACTAAGCCTATTCTACTGTTGGTGGAGGATCTTAGAAAATAAAAAGTTCTAGATAATTTTTAATTAGCGTTGATTTTTACAGCTGTTCTTTACTCAAAAAGGGGTGCATGGAAGTGAAATGAATGGAATTATGACTCGGTCCCAAAAATTCATCAGAGATGATAAGAATTCATTTCTTTTCGATGAACATCTATCTAAGGGAGAGAGAGAAAGTTATTTTCACTAATAAGCACAAATAAGGAATGTCCTCAAACAATTCTTTTTCCCAATCAAATCCTGATGTGATGCTAAAACTTTTGAGATACCTTATAATATGCACAATCAATCATGAAGATGCTTTTTCATTGTTTGTATACGAATAATGATCAATTCAACACAATGCTTGTCTTGCTAATTACCTTCTTGGACGAATGAAAACCAAACCAGCACAAGCAAAATCATACAAACAATACACCCTTTCGTTGCAATCAAAATGAAAAGCGAAAGAAAACAAACAATCAAAGAGAAAACAAACTTCACACCTAGAAGAAAAAGTTGAAGAACAATGATCTTGACTAAAATCAAGATGAAGAGATCTGTAGGCCTTTGATGACCTTCACCAGGGATTTTACTCAGTTAAACAGAGAGAAAGATAGTGCATGGGTTCCGGACTCCAAACAACAGAAAAACTCAATAACAATAGTGAAGAAGGCTACAAAATCCAAATAGTAAGTTGTTCATTCTTCAGAAAGACAGATGTCAAGGCTGAAAGGGAAGAAACATTGACTCACAGGGTTACCCAGAGGGAGAGACACAAAGGCAAAACCCAGAAGAAGCAATTATGGAAGGTTTATTGGCCAAAGGAGGGTTGGCTCTCTGTTGCCAAAGGCAAGGAGCATTATAGCGCTCTGTATAAGGATATGAGGGAGTGTTGGTGCTCTGTTAACACAAGGATAGGGGCACCAGGTTCAAAAACTCCCAAAAATGTTAAAATTTCCAAAAATTGCAATTCAATCCTGATAATTAGGCTGAGTATGATGGGTTAGGGAGCCAATCAGCTCATGAAACCAATCAAAAGAGGAGTGAACCAGGTCTGAAACAATCAAGGGGTAGAACAAGGTCAATGAGGAGAAATGAAAACAAGAAATTTTGATTTGAGGCTATCTCCCCAGTGGAGTCGTCGGTTTCTGTTGTAGGAAAATCTCCCTGCGGACAGGTGGATTACCTCAAAGAGCTTGACCTTAACTCTAAGACAGAAAATGCTTAACGTGGACACTGACTTCCTTTCAAATCTATATAAACTAACACATGAGAAGGAAGGATAATAGAAGTACCTCTTTATCGACGGTTGTCCCTGCACACTCCAAGTTGCACTTCGATCCTTTTCTCCTCACTAAGCTCTGTAGACAAACAAGATACGACCACTTCCTACTCTATTGATATTAGTTTGAAAATAGATCTATCTATCAATGATAAGTTCATGTAACATCAGACACAAACTAGAAAAAAACAGGCCAAGCATGTCATATTAATGAGAATAACGACAACAGTACTTACAATCGTAGATGCGAATGTGACAGCTTCGTCAAGTCCCCTTCGTCTAACCCTTGCTCGAAAGATCCACAACCTGGGTAACAATAGCTTCATTGATCACTCTCCTTTGACTGACTGTGTGTTTCCTATGAGATCATAGGTTTCATACTAGCAATTCTTCCCCCTTTTTCACCATCATAGAGCTTGTTTATATAGTTTAAGGGGAGCTTAACCTCTTGAGTTATCTTTAGAACAAGTTGAGGAACCTCCTCCTTAGATCAGTGATCTCCTAATGAAACCAAGAATTTGAATGCAACTGCCTTCTAATCTTGAAAGATCCTCCCCTTATTCTCCTCAATGGGCCAACTACTACCTCAGATTAGGATGCACTCCTTCAAAAGGGGCATCAGAGCATTGTAGCGCTCCCTAGGAAACTTGAGGGAAGCGCCAGCACTCCAAAGGTGGATAGCGCTCCTTTAAAGGGGGCAGGGGAGCATTATAACACTTCCTGAAGCCTTATAGGAGAAGCGTCAGTGCTCCCTAGACTGATATAGGGGAGCGCTCACCCCCAGAACCTTTGATTGAAAGCTCTTCTCAGGTGTCAAGAGTTCTTTGACTCCAGTTAATCAATTCCTCTTCTCCAGATCAAGTATATGAGGTGTTTTAAGTGTATCCTTAGTGTCGTCGGCATGGCAGTATGCTCGAACATCATTGGTGACACTTGTGAACAACTTGCGACACTTGCAAAATTTGTAAGGAAGATGCGACACTTACGACAATTAAGAGGAACATGCGACACTTATCCAGTTGAGTAATTTTGACGTGTAACACTAGGAATCCTACTCGAAGAGGTGTATGTGTGAGAGGGTGACTGGGGTATACTGCCTGCTCCTGAGATTTTCTATGTTGCATGCAGGACTTGTGTATCTGGGGTTCCCACTCTAGCCAATCTATCAACCACTTGTGCCAAGGACTGAGACATGGTCCATTGACTAGCTAACATACCATTGATAACCTGCATGAAAGCTTCCTCTGGATTTATGGGGGCCTTTCCACTTCCCTCTAGTCGCTCATATCTGTCTCCTAGCATCCTCTCTGCCTTGCACTCAACCTCACGCTCTGCCCTTCTCTCTTCTTCTTTGTGTGCCTCTTCCTCTTCCTCTGAGCTAGGAGGAAAAGGGGGGAAATCAGGCCTATGCCTTCTTTCCTGATGCCTGTTGTAAGTGACATATTCATCACCTACGTGTTCACGGCCCTCTGGGTCTTCTATTTCACTCATTGTCCTTAGTCATAGGTTGGCAGGACTAAAGCTCTGATACCACTGTAATGTTCCTGACTTGGCTAGTCTGGGAAACGTTGCTAATGTGTGTGTAGGATCAAAGGTTTACAGCATATAAATGATCATACAAATAATAAACGCAACAAAGGACTGCAAGTTTGTATTATGATATCTCTGTGGATTACAAAATGGCTGAATGTGGCTGAATAACTGACAATACTCAACTAGATCAACATACAAAGGATCTTAGCTGGAAAATAAGCAACTGCGACTGAATAAAATAATAACACTCGGCTAGATCAAAAGACAAAAGGATCTTAGCCGGAATAAAAATAAGAAACTAAAAGATAATGCCCGGAATATGGGAGCACTGCGAAATCAATGAAGAATGATGGAAGACCTGGATGATCTTCCCGGTGACTAGGGTGTGTCTTTCAACACCAAAATTAGCCAACTGGTGTCTTCCTCCTGGAATACACTGAACTATATCTCCTGAGATGCGCCTCTTCTCCTCAATGACAAGTCATGATTTGCATAATGATGAATTAGGTCACTGACCCTTCCTTTATATCTTTCCAAAACCCTAAATCATGTTGAAACCCTAAATCACTGTTGAAACCCTAATTCACTGTTGACTTCTATTTTTAGCTCATAATGACTTAAAAACGTTGTTAACCCTTGTTAGCTCAATGTCACTTTCCGAATATAACACCTGTGACTAGAGTGACCTCTAGTAACCCTGGTTACCCCTCTTTGGCCTTGGCTATAGTCTAACGGGGTGGTTTAGACCATTAAGCCTCCTTTTCTGGAGCTCCTATTTGGAAAGGGACATTACATCCCCCTTATTTTGGCACTATCCTCAGTGCATATACAAAATAGAGATCAAAATCTCAAAATTTATTCAAAAATATGTGGGTATTATGCCCGCATGGCATCTTCATGCTCCTAGGTAGCATCTTCAGGACCGTAACAGGTCCATTGAACTTTTACTAGCTCTATAACTCGATTCCAGATCATTTTGACCTTTCTATCCAATACCCACACTGGATGAACCTGAAAGTCTCCCTCTATCTCTACTTGAATCAAATTCCAATCAATAACATGGTTAGGATCATGTACATATTTCTTTAGTAAAGAGACATGAAATACATTATGCACATTCAATGAAGTGGGCAATGCAAGCATGTATGCAACTGGCCCTATTTTGTCCAATATTTCACATGGACCATAGAATGTGGCTGCTAGCTTCGTACAACTACCCAATTTCAAAGAGATTTTCTTGGGCTTCACTTTGAGAACTACATTCTCCCCTAATTTAAATTCTCTAGATTTTATGTTCTTATCTGCATAAACTTTTTGTCTAACCTGAGTTGCCTTCAAAGTATGCTTTATCTTAACCATCTGGTCTCCCATATCCTTGAGAAACTCCAGGCCAAGTACCACTCTATATACTGGGTTTTCCTAGCTCACTAGAGTATTGTATTTCCTACCATACAAGGCTTCAAATGGGCCCATTTTCAATGAATCTTGATACCCATTATTATATGAAAACTCAACCAAGTTTAAGTAATCTTCCCACTCATATGGCTTATCCATCACATAAATTCTCAGCATATCTTCAATCACTCATTTGACCCTCTCTGTTTGTCCATCTGATTGAGGATGGTATGTTGTACTAAAGTTTATATTTGTACCAAATCCTTTAAAAAATCTCCTATAGAAATTAGAGGTAAACTTTGTATCTTTGTCTGATATAATTGTCCTAGGTATCCCATGCAACCTAGCAATCTCCCTCATGTAAATTTCTGCAATATTAGTCGTTGTATGGGTTTTTTTTACAAGAACAAAATGAGTAGCCTTTGTTAATTTGTCAACCGCCACCATGATTGAATCATGTTGCCTTGTTGTCTTGGTTAATTTAGTTATGAAATCGATGGTTATCACCTCCCATTTCTTCTCTGGTATTGGTAATGGATGTAGCAAACCCAGTGGCTGCCTATGCTTAGACTTCACCTTCTAACTTTCCATACATCGAGCGATGTAATTAGCCACATCCTTTTTCATTCCCAGCCAAAAGAATTGGCTTCTTATTGTTGTAATATTTTATGATAACTAGGATGTATAGCATAAGTAACATCATGCATTTCCTTCAATACCAAATTCCTCAGTTCTCTAGAACTAGGAACATAGATTCTATTCTTATGCATGAGTAATCCATCTTTCTTTATCTCATACTCCTTTATTTTCTGTGGTACATATCCTTGCTGTAAGATTTCCTTTACGTGTCGGTAATGTGGATCTATAACAAGATCATCAAAATATTCTCTTCAATTCTGATGCATACTGACAGCATTAGCATGCATGAGATGCACTCTTATACTAAGTGCATCAACAACTTTATTCTCTTTTCCTTTGATATGCTTGATATCTAGGTCATATTCACTTAAAAATTCCAGCCATCTTGTTTTCCTGGCATTCAAGGTTGGTTGTTCAAAAAGATACTTCAGGCCAATGTGGTTTTTCCTTAATTCAAATCTCTTCCCCATGAGATAATGCCTCCACATATTCAAGGTATGGACAATGGCAGGAAGCTCCAAGTCATTGGTGGCATAGTACCTCTCATGTTCCTTAAGCTTTATGGACTCATAACCAATGACATATCCATTTTGCATGACTCCCCCAAGTCCTTCCTTACATCCATCTGTACATACCACAAAACTTTCATTTGGGTCGGCAATCTTTAACACAGGTGCACTAGTAAGTAATTCTTTCAACAGATTAAAATTCTCTTCACACCTAGGTGTCCATTCAAATTTAGTTCCCTTATTTTGCAAAGAAGTGAAGACATGAGAAATATTAGAGAACGCTACTATGAACCTTCTGTAGTAACCATCTAATCCCATAAAATATATGACTTCTAACACATTTCCGAGTGTTTTCCATCCTCTAATGGATTTGATATTCTCTGGATCTACTGCTATGCCCTTCTCTGAAATAATTTGTCCCGAGTAATGGATTTTCTTTTGATAAAAAGAACACTTACTCATCTTGGCATACAATTGATGTTCTCTCAACACTTGCAATACCAGTCTTAAGTGATGTTCATGCTCCTCTTCAGACTTGGAATAGACAAGTATGTCATCCAAGAATACTATGAAAAACTTATCCAAATGATTTCTGAATATGACATTCATTAAGCACATAAAGATAGTTGGTGCATTGGTTAGTCCAATTGGCACCACTACAAATTCATAATGTCCATACCTGGTTCTAAATTTTGTCTTATGAATGTATTCTTCCTTGATCCTTAGTCGATGGTATCCTGACCTCAGGTCAATCTTCCAAAATATATTTGCTCCTCTTAGTTGATCAAAGAGGTCATCAATTATGGGTAGAGGATACTTGTTCTTTATAGTATACTTGTTTAGTTTTCAAAAGTCAATACACAACCTCAAGGTTCCATCCTTCTTTTTGACAAAGAGTACTAGTGCTCCCCAATGTGAAACACTTGGACGTATGTACCCTTTCTTAAAAAATTCCTCCAATTGCATTTGTAATTCTTATAACTCTAGTGTGCTCATTATGTAAGGTGTTTTTGATACTCGGGCAACTCCTGGAACTAAATCAATAGAGAAATCTATCTCCCTTCTTGGTGGAAACCCTGGTATTTCTTGGAATACACCTTCAAATTCATGTAGTACTGAAAAATATTCAAGGCTTGGCCCTTTTGTATTTTCTGGCTCTTCCACATGAGTTGCATACAATTGAAATCCTTTTCTAAAATATCTCTTCAGCTGTAAGGATGAAATCTCCCTTATAGAGATGGGTCTTGGAACTCCTTTTATGGTGATATGTTTTCCATCTCCATAAAGACATGTAAATGTCTTGCTATGACAATATAGGACAACATGATTCTTTTCCAGCCAATCCATTCCAATTACAATATCATAAGACCCCAATGGTATGATATTTAGATAAAAACTAGTATTCACAACATTAAGACTTATGGAACAACTTCTGACCATATCATGGATTTTCCTTTTGGTTCCAGTGGCTAACTAAACCAAACTTGATTTTCCAAACTTACTTTTCTCCAAATGTAATCTATCCACTATTTTAGGATCAATGTAACAATGACTTTATCCTCAATCAATTAAAATAGAAACAGGTTGATTTATGATCTTACCTTCCACCTCGATCATATTGGACTGGTACTCTGCTTGTCGATCATCTAAATCTGCATAGATTCTTCCCATATCTTCGATTGTTGTAGCCTCTTGGACGTTGTGCACAGTCTTCACTCTATCCTTTTTGTGTGGGAAATCTTTGTACAGGTGATCTTCCTTGTATCCCCAACATTGGATAGGTGGTATTCCCCTTTTTCCCAATGAGTCTTTTTTCTTGGATTCACCCTTAGCAGACTGATCTTGATGATTTCTATTAGGCTCATTCCTATTGAAGGTAGGTTTGAATCCTTTCCTCCTCTGATAGGACTTATTCTTCTTATCCTTCCAAGATTTCTATAGTGATTCTCTACCCTAGACTTTCTCATACAAGTATTTATCCTTCTTGATGGCCTCAGTCAAGGTCTTGGGCTCATCATACCTAATGTTTTCTTTATAAAAATCAGGCAGTCCACTCAAAAACCTCTGTATTTTTACCTTTCATCGATTATAAACCCAACATATTTTAAAAATCCCAAGAACTTCTTCTCATATTCTCCCATAGTCATGCTTTCTAGTCTAAGTTCAAAGAACTCCTTCATTTTCTTGTCATAGAAATTCTCTGAGAGGTACTCCTTTGGAAGTACTTATTGAACTATTTCCAAGTTATCCTACTCTCATTAATATGTTCAACTTGCTTCAATTGTTCCCACCACATTGCATCTTTACCATGTGAATGGTAGGTGGAAATCCTAGCTTCTAGGTTTGATGAATAGTTATGCAATTGAAAATACCTCATGAGTCAAAGCAACCAGGATTCAACATTGTCTTCCCTTTATTTTTCACCATCAAAGAGGGTGGCTTAAGCTTCCTTGACTCTCCTTGCAAACTGTCCACTTCATGTCTCCTTCTCTGGTGCCTAACATGAGACACCCTTATACTTCTTATGGAATCTTCCGATGCATAAATTTTTTTTGTTGACTAAGGAGGTGAGTGGTGTCTATGATTTCTGCTAGCACTTCTTGAATGACCATCTCTTCCACGATCCTTTCTTATTTCATGAAACATTCCTTCTTCCTTTGCTTTTTAGTTTGATACCTTCTTCATTTCCCTCTGCAACTGATTTAAGCTCTGTAACACTTGAACATTTATCTGACTTTTCTCTCTCATCAGTCTCTCATTGTCTTGTTTGTAGCTTCTCACTTCTATTTTTAGGCTTCTTATAGTTTCTATTAATGTTTCCTACTCTACTCTTCCCTTGCATCCATTGGACTCTGTCTCTACATTACAAAATCCGGTATTTTGGCCTTCAGCCTCCTTATCATGGCTAGAGGCTCCCTCGCCTTCTTCCATTTATTCAATACATATTCTGAACTGACGTGTTTAAACCCCTTAATTCTATAAAATGTGCAAGTGACAATTTTGTTAGAATTAAGCATATGACAAACAAAATTTGCTAAACCACGCTACAGGTCCTTTTGATTCTCAATTCATGAAGAACATATATGTATCAATATGCAACGTATAACACTTCCATGTTATCTCTCAACCAATAAAAAAATTAATTATGCACAGAACCTCCCTTCAAACCACCTTCCCAGGTGACCACAACTCAAAATCACAGGCTAAATCCTTCCTTAGCACTTTTCTATCTTGAAAAAAACAGTTCAGCCATTATCCCTTCTTCCCTCGACTCTCAACTGCATGTGACTATGGTCATGACCCTGCGCTTAGATGAAAAAATGCTTATCCAAATCCTCAAGACTTCAGAACTTCGAAGGTTCTCACACCAAAACACTTTAAAACACCCGAACGTCGAACTGCAAACTTTTGAACCCTCTCTCTCTGGAGATTTACTACTTCAGCACTCCGAAGCTTCAGGACTCTGGAGAACTTCTCATAATAACACAACACATTTCTTGAACACCGAACTTTCGAAAAGGTGTTCCCCAGAGACTCGGGACTCCAGTACTTTGAAACTTTGGGTTTCAGGAGATTTGCTAACTGAACACCTTATTTCTCCCAAAGTTAAAACTAGTGAACTCCTGGAGAGGCTCTCCGGAGCTTCAGGGTTCTTTACAACTTCGCACCTGGAAAATATCGAACGTCGACATTCTGAATTGTCGGGGTATTCTTAGCATTGTGCACAAGGGGTGATACGTGTCAAAATATGGAGATGTCATGTGGCCCAATTGATGAGTGACATGTGTATATTCCAACTTCCACATAAGGTCTATAAAAGGCATGAATCAATTTGACACGTGGCACACAAAAGTGGGTCCAATTCACCCTAGGTGATTTCATCATGCCACATCACTCTGGAACTCCAAGACTTTGGTATTCCGAGCTTCAGAGGATCTTACTGCACAACACTTCACTTCCTCTAAACGCCGAACTAGCAAACCCCCAAAGGTTTCAAGAATCAATAGTCCATGCTCCTAACTGAGATCCATGGTCGGTAAGAGCTATGAGACTCCGAGCTTCAGAGGTTTTTGCAACAGAACACAACATTTCCCTCGAAAGTCAAAGTGTCTGACTCCCTGAACCGCCACTCTTTAGAGATTTACTACTTCAGCGCTCTGGATCTTTGGGATTTAGAAGACTTCACACTATAACACTTCAAAACACCTGAGCATAGAATCCTCAAACTGACCGATTGGTCGAAACGTGTCTCTTTCTTGAATATCAATGACAACGAGTGATTGGAGAGACCCAACTTGCTCACCTTTTAATTTCCTTGTCGTTCTCCGCAAAGAGAAGATGTTCATTCATAGCAGGATTGATATCCATCATTTATCTGTTGATATAGAATATCAACGATCCTGAGTGATTGCGGGCTCAGAACTTGAAGAACCATTAATTTTCTTCCTGATCCCCACAATGTATCCCCACCATAGATTTCTCTCCAATGAGATTTGATGGTTGTGACTTAACCTTGGCTTTGCCTTTATTGGATGGCCCTTGTTCCCCTGCCCTCTGATCCAATGATCTCGGATCTCTCTTGATCCCATAGTGGAAATCACTCATGTATTCGAAAAGGATGGTCATGATCCCTTATAAAGGATCTATCACACTCTGGCTTTTGTGCGGAATTTGCAGCGCCATTCCTCCTAAGCTTTTCGACTTCAAGGTCATAATTCGATCTCAACCACAAGACTTTGAGCAACAGAACTAGCCCATATCATCCCAGTGTTTCAACCAGAAGCTCTGATACTAATCTGTAACATACCTCGCCACCCATGGGATGGGTATGCTACCTTCAAACCCACCCTGGGGCTTCCTTCTCTTACCGATACCTCTTTAAATTAATAAGGATGCACAAAAGAAAATATATAATGACATGCACAACAATAACCAACAAGCATGCATATTCTAAATATTCAATTAAATGATAGATAAATACACAGAAAAACACATTCATATATAGATAACTAATACCATAATAGAGAGCACTTATATTTATAAAATATGACACAAACTGGCTATAGACCAAGGATGGTCCACCCAACCATAGACATTATTGTTACAAATCTCAACAACAGTGTCACCCCCGAGCTAGGGCTATGAATAAACAAGGACGGTTCTAGAGTGTTACTTGGCTTCCCAAAACAGTCAGCACTCAAGCTCTCACAGGCTTTCCCAACACTCATAGCAATCCAAGTACCCAACTCTCTTCTACCTTTCTTGCACCACCCAAGAGAATGGACCTCCACCCTTCTTTGTCACGCAGTCCCTCAGGCAGTCCTTCTCCTTCCAGGGGTCCAACACAATTTCTCTAGAATATCCATGATGTAACTCTCAGGACTCACAGCTGTGAACAAATCTAGACACGGGCCAATTCATCTCAGACATGCAGGACTCAAGTCATGGCTGGATTACACCAGCGACCTCTACAGTCAACAATACCATGGCTATTCTTTGGCAGTTTGTTTCCCTTTCCCAAATCCAAGACGCAGATGAGGATGGATCAATGAGTGATAGGTAAGGATGGGATGGATGAATGAGTGATAAAGTGAATGAACACATATGTGAATGAAGGAGAGAATGAGAAATCAACCAATCCCCCAATAGACCAGGGGTGGGTTTAAGTATTTCATGGGGGAACAAGAACCTCCTTGCCTCCCCCAAGAATATCACGTAATTGATCCACTCCCTTAGAAAAAATGGTAATTAAAACAAGAATAAATATTTATCCCCTCAATCCCCCTAAAACTCTAGTCCTTGTCCGTTTAGCAGCCAACGATGTATTTATTATTAATAATGATCAAAACATTACATTTATTTGGCACACTAGCCTTTTAATAATTGTTTGGTCACTCTGACCTCTCAACAATTAACAAAATACATTATTTAATATGGGGGTTCAAAACCTGGCGTGTTACAAACAGGTCCTCTTCCTCACTCAGCTTCTTTGTGGATACTTCACACACTTTGTGAATGTTCTCCAACTCCTTCTCTCTTATGTGACTAAAGTCACACTACTCCCCCTAAGATTTAGAGTTTGAAAAATCTGTCCCAAACTCCTTATGGACGTCTATGCACTCATTGCATACACAAGTTCATGCTATCTCTTATGAGCTTACGAGTCGGAACAGACTATGTCAACGCACTCCTTGCACTCGCTCATGGAAGAGAAACAAATGAAACTTATTCACTCTTCATCGTGACTCATACATACATCCATGTAAATTCATGCACAGATAAAATATAAAGAAAAAATAGAGAATACAACATAAAAAACTCTACCATTCATTCATTCAGATAGATGCATCAACACACATTTGGACAATGTTTCTCTGTTATATTCATTCAACTTAAATTACATACATTCATACACTACTTCTCTATATCTCTCAGCTTTCTACTACAATGGAAATATGCACACTAGATTCAACAACCTCTTGTCGGAAACAATACAAAGCTTTATACAAAGGGACTCTTCAAGTTCTTCCCTCCAACAACTCTAAAGCTATCCATCGAAATAAAATATTTCAACTATGTAACATTTATTACAATAAATATTTTAGTCACACAGATAAGAGAGAATGCTCTAGATCTGTACTGCAATCCTTCACATTAAAGAAAAATACATCCTCCCATTGATCTTATGCGATGGCTCGACCTTTGATCATTAAATATGCTCATAACTACAAATATTTTTTAGATATTACATTAATACACCAACTTTGGAATTCAAAATATTTCAAAATACGTGCTCGTGCACCCAGTTGTCTTTCACTTGTGCTTTGCTAGCAATGCTCCTACATCATACTCCTCTGGCTAAAAATTTCATGGACTCCAGTCCATGAGTTCCTACACAGACTTTCCATGCTTCTGAATGTCTTCTTCACCAACCCAATTGGCGTCTTCTACTAGTTGTCCTTTCCACTTTACCAAATATTCAAAATATGTTTTCCTTCTAGTCTTATTACCAACTTGTCGATCTATGATCTTCTCCATCTCCGATTTCTCTGCTACATGCATTTGTTTCTCCCATTGGGTCTTCTTCTGATATTCAGATCCTCCAGCTCCATCCTCCATGTATGGGTACATGTCTGCAATGTTGAATATGGGTGATATTCCCACATCTCCTGGAACCTCTATCTCATAAGCATTCTCACCAATTCTTCTCAGGATTTTACATGACCCTTTCTTTTTCAACTTCAAATTATTATATGTTCCCCTTGGAAACCTCTCCTTCCTTAGATGTGTTAGAACTTGATCTCCAACTTCAAATTCAAGCTTCCTCCTATGTTGATCATCTCTTTGTTTGTATTCGTTGTTAATCTTCTTCAACTACTCCTTGATCTGATTATGAAGTTCCTACATTTATGCAATGAAATCTTCGGCTCCAGGGCTCCTAAATTCACTCTGCTTCATATATATCAACTTTGACACTCCTATCAGATTCATTCCATACACGATTTTAAATGGACTTTTTAGTGGATGTGCCTATGGATGAGCATAGGTGAACGTGTGAGATATGGTTCTTCTATGTAATGCAGTGAACCAAAGATATGACATCCCTATGGATGTGCCCCTAGTGGAAGGGCACTATTGGGTGTATCATAACATATCAACTGGAATAATTTTTGTTTCCCTCTGAACTATTGAAGGGGGAGAAGTTATTGTCTCACTGTTAATCTCCATCTAATATTCTCTCAATCTTTGAAAAGTTGTCTCTTCTTAAAGGGAAACATCTTTGCTCGTCTCAATCTGTCTCTGACCAGGGATGTCAATCTGGAATGTCTTTGAAGATTCACTGTATCCTTTCTTTCTAAAGGATCTAGCTTTGAATTCTTCTCTTTGGTTACATTAAAATACATTGGGCACCCAAATATCCTGAAGTGTTCAATCTCAGGCTTCACTACAGTGAAGGCTTCTTTGGGAGTTTATGTTTTTGTTTTTTAAAGTCTTGTGAAGAATCTTGTTATGAACATATATTGTGTCATGCATGCTTCTTCCCATAGAATCATAGAAGGATTCTGCTAATTTATTATTGCATTGGTTTCCCCAATGATGGTTCTATTCTTCCTCTTTCTCAAATAGTTTTGAATCCCTCCAAGTCAAGTGACTCCCTCTGAAGGATAAACATCTTCCTTTGTTGTTAACCTGTCTGGAACAAGAAAACAAAAATAACCAAAACAATAATATCTCCTAAAGCAGAATAATGAGTACATCTCTAGAATCAAAACAATTTAAGGAATGTTGTCATAGCTACAACATCTACTTGTAATGTAGCAAACTTTAGAAATATAGATTACAGGAATGACAATTACAACAATCAAACCTGGAGTCTTCACTTCCAGTGTGTTGTTCCTATAAATGTATTGATATCCCTCTGGATCCATGACTTTAGAAAAAGGTTCCATCCTCCTGCAATTACCTTCATGATAATGATACAAATAATATATATACAAGTGAATACTTAAGGGTGCTGATATGATTTCTCTAATGGCACCTGGTTGATCTTTGTTCTCTTGACATATTCATGAAAAGGGTACTCATACTGTCACCTTTTTCTATCACCCATAATAATCCTTCCTCTGAAGTCTTGGCTTCTAGGAACTTGAAGTTGCTTGATCCATCAAGCTTATCTTCCATCATAGTTGTGTTCATCATAATTTTAGATTCTTCACAAACCCTTGTCAATTGGGCTAGAAAACCTAACGTTTAGGATAGGTTAGCAACCTTAGGTTTTTTGGGATTATGATTTCCAGCAATAACCCTTGAAATTTAGAAGAACACAAGTAATCTTGAAGGATTATTCAAAGACCTGCAAAAAACCTAAAAATACAAATCTACAGAAAATGTGAAACCCTAGGGACAAAATTTCAAAATGCTCGGAAATTCATTTTGAGAGTCTCTAGAGGTGTGCTAGAGAATTTTGTACTCTCCCATGCCAAAATTGTCATCAAATTCCAATTTTTAGGGGCTGAAACACTCAAAAGAAGAGGGTCGTATGAATTTTATGGAAACCCTAGGAAGGTTGTATGGTTCTGCAGAAGAGGAGGGATGATTGGTAAAATCTTGTAGCTTGTGAAATGGGTACTTCAAGACCTATGCTCTGATACCATGTTGATTTTTCAATAATATAGGTTAACCATGAATTTCATAACATTTTTTCATTTAAATTAACCATAGACAATAATGTTGCAGCAACCAAGATCACAAGAAGAAACACCATGCACAAGAACACAAGAAGTATCCTAGGAACCCCTTCTCAACAAGGGAAGAAAACCCAGCCAAATCCTTTTCTATATTCTTCAAGATAATTACCTTCACCACCGAGAAATACCTAGCACATAAAAGGGTTCTCAAACCCTAGAAGACTAGTGCCCAAGAGAGGTGTGCACCTTTCCCAAGTAAATGTACTTGCTGAAATTTCCAAACTCACATGAAGATGTGTTTGCACAATGGGGATTTTACCTTTACTTATACTAACCTGAACCTGTCAACAGAAGTGTTTATTGTCTCAATAGGGCCGACTTCTCTAAGTTACATTATAATTATAATTATAATTATTATATTATTATTAATATTAACCAGATTAATTATCTTTTACATTTATTATTAATCACATCAAGGTGGGGCCGACCTGCACCCTTTACATTAAAATTAGGGTTACATGCACGTTTGACTCTTGAAAAACATATAGAAAGGGATATGATACACTCACTAGTGTTCATCCACTAGGGGCACATCCATAGGGATGTCATATCTCTGGCTCACTACATTACATAGAAGAACCAGATTTTCACACGTTCACCTGTGCTTGTCCACAGGCAAGTCCACTCTACAGATATTCTTTCCTGCTACCTCACACAAGAGAATCATCTACAGTTTTCTCGTCAACTCTGATACTCAGAGGATTCTAATACATTATCTTCATTTATGTTCACATGACGATGCACCCAACACTTTGGGATTTCACACGTTCACCTTGTGCTCAGCCATAGGCACGTCTAACTTAACATATCACCTTTCCCACTGGATAATCATCTGAAGTTCTTCTCAACTCTCTGAATGCAGGAAGTCATCTCTATGTTCCTAGCTCTATCTCAGGAAGGAACCACATACCCTTCTTAGGGGATTTCTCCAAGTTTTGTAAGCTGAGAGAAAGACTCACATAGCTGCAATGATCCAAATATCACAGGTTTGTAAGTTGGAGAATGTCTCACATAGCTGCATTCATCAACAATATGCAGAACTAAAATATAGTTTTGTTCCCATCTTTTTCCACAATGTCAAAATTGGTGTCCCTGTCTGAAACTATACTCCTCAGCAATCCATGGAGTCTCACAACCTCTCTGAAAAACAAATTTGCAACATGCATTGCATCAATGGTCTTATGGCATGGGATAAAGTGTGCCATATTTGAAAATATATCAACTACCACAAATATGGAATCCCTTCCTCTTTGTGTCCTTGGCAACCCCAACATGAAATCCATGCTTATTGCATCCCAAGGTCTCTCTGGAATAGGAAATGGTTGATACAACCTAGTGTTTCTCTTGTTCCCCTTGGCATACTGAAAAATCTTGTACTTGTTCACAAATATCTTCACTTCTTCTCTCATACCTGGCCAATAATATGAACCGTTCAACTGGTCAAATGTTTTTTCATGGCCGAAATGTCCCGCTAGACCTCCACTATGTGTTTCCTTCAGCAAATTATCCCTCATCGAACACTTGGGTATGCACAACTGGCATCCCTTGAACAACAACCCATCCTGAATCATATATTCAACCCAATGGCTTATGTATCTGAGTATAGGATTCGCACATGCTTCATATGCCTCCTCGAAATCTGGATCAGTGTGGTACATTTCCTTAAGGTGATCAAATCCCAAGGTCTTCACCTGAAATTCTTGTAGAGTTAGACACATCCTACTCAATGCGTCAACAACCTTGTTAGCATTACAAGAAATGTTTTTAATAACAAAAGTAAAATTTTGCATAAGATCTATCCACTTGGCATGCCTCTGGTTTAACTTCTCCTTTCTGGTTATGAATTTCAAAGCTTGGTTATCGTTATAAAAAACAAACTCCTTCGATACAAGATATTTCCTCCAATTCTTCAAGGCATGAATTATGGAATAGAACTCTTTGTCATATGTGCAGTTCTTCTTCTTCACTTCATTCAACTTCTCACTTAAATATGCAACAGGCCTATTATCTTAGCTCAAGACCACTCCAATTTCAACTCCACTCGCATCACACCTCACCTGAAATGTCTTTATGAAATCCGGTAATACCAGAATAGGTTGTTCTGTTATCTTTTCCTTCAATATGTTGAAGTTCTTCTCAGCCTCTTCTGTCCATGTGAAAGTCTTGTGTCTTTTCTTCACTGTATCCATCATTTGAGCACTAATCCCACTAAAATTCCTGATGAACTTCTGATAGAAACATGATAGTCCATGAACTTCTCACCTCAAAGATATTTCTCGGTAACGACCATTCTCTGATTGCTTTCACCTTTTTGGGATCCTTCCTCAATTCATTTTAAGAAATCACAAAACCAAAATAAACGATTTATGTCTTCATGAAAGAGGAATTTTTCAGATTAATCAACAAATTCTCTTGTTGCAACCTCCTCATTACCAATGTCAAGTGCCTCAAGTGCTCCTCTTTAGTCTTGCTAAAGACCAGTATATCATCCATATATACAATCTCAAACTTCCCAATGAAATATTTCAACACTTCATTCATTAGCCTCATAAAAGTACTCGGGGAATTTGTTAAGCTAAAAGGCATAACAACCCATTCATACAACCCCTCATTTGTCTTGAATTTTGTTTTCCACTCATCACCTTCTCTCATCCTTATCTGGTGATATCCACTTTTCAAATCCATGTTTGAAAAATAGTTTGCTCCCCTCAAATAATCCATCAAGTCATCCATCCTCGGCAATGGGAATCTGTATCTGATGGTGATCTTGTTTATTTCCCTTGAGTCTGTACACATTCTCCATCCTCCATCCTTCTTTAGACTCAATTCAGTTGGTACTGCACATGGACTCAAGCTTTCTCTAACCAGTCCTTTGTCTAACAGATATTGAACCTTTGTTTTCACCTCCTCATTTTCTTGAGGTGTCACCCTGTATGCAACTTTGTTCAGAAGGTTTTTTCCTGGTATCAAGTTAATGTGATGGTTGATACTTCTGATAGGTGGCAATGAGCTTTGTAACTCATCCACTACTATATCGAAAAAAATTCTCTAGTGGTTCCTGAACTTCCTCAGGCAAATATTCCATCGAATTACTTGTAAGGATAACCCTCGGCTTCCTTACTACAACAAATTTCATCTCCTGTTCCTTCTTCACTTCATTCAGGAGTTCCTTCCCACTCATGAGAAGTATGTTCGTGCTAGCTTCATCCTTCGCATTCTTCTCTTCAATTGGCAATAATATGTGTGTCCTACCATTATTCTCTAAGGTGTAAGTATTTCTCCTCCCATCGTGAATTACATTCATGTCATACTTCCATGGTATTCCCCAAAAAACATGACATACATCCATGGGAATTACATCACATCGAGTTTCATCTCTATATCCTCCTATTTTAAATTCAACCAGGCATTGTTTAGTTATTGTTACCTGATGATGTTTCTACAACCATGAGACTTTGTATGACGTCGTATGTACCATTTTCTCCAGATCTAAATTCTCCACCATCTCCGTGGATACTAAGTTATCAGTGCTCCCACTATCAATTATTACCTTGCAAAATCTGTCCCTCGCTTTGCAAGTTGTCATGAACAAATTGTTCCTTTTCATTGGCCTTTCAAATTTTTTCCCTGGATTTAAGAGAACCTTCTTCATCATCAAGAATCTCCCATCCTTTGCACCTTATGCCTCAATATCTCTCTTATGCACTTCCAAAATGTGAACTTCACCTCCTTATTTCTTCCTCTAGGGACAATCCCAATACATGTGCCCTATTTTTCCACAGGAATAACATCTTACTTCTCCTCCTATGCCTCTTCCTCTTCCTCTGGGAAATGAGTTTCTACCACCATTCTTCCTCCTCTCTCAGAGTGACTATGTGGTTTCTCAACCTGGCCTTTGGGGTTCTGTGCTTTATTTTCGGAAACTCCTCTACCTTTGTTCAAGCTTCTACCTATGTTTTGTTGACTCTACTTCCTGGTCAACTTCTCTTCTTCTTTCAGCGCAATATGATATGCATCCTATACAGTTATAATTGTTGCCATGATGATTTCATCTTGGATATCATATCTCAAGCCATTGATGTACCTGTCAACTTTATCTTCGTCTCTCTCTCTCTGTCCAACCCTGATGTTCAATCTGTAGAACTCCTCGGTGTACTCCCTCATATTCATCCCTTTTTGTCTCAGGTTCTACATCCTCCTCAACATATTTATATGGTAATCCTTGGGTATGAACTTCTCCTTTATCTTGGCTATCATTCGATCCCAACTCTTGATATTTTGTTTTCCTTTGCTTCTTCGGTCAGCCTCCAGTTCATCCCACCACAATGTTACATGTCCTTTAAACCTAGTGACGACATGTCTCACATTTTTATCCTCCTTGACATATTCATAGTCGAAATAATTGTCCATTTCTCGTATCCAATCAAGCAATTCTTCTATGTCTAAATTTCCTTCATACATTGGGACATTGATCTTTGCCTTGGCTCCCAAATTGAAAACCTCTTTCAATAGGTCTTATTCTGTAGCATCCTTAGCTATCACTTCTTATATTTCTACTTATTCATTCTTTGCAATGCTGACGTCTCCAGCATCATGTACTCTCCTTTGTGTTCTTTCCATGGAATCTAGCCTTGTACGCAATTCTCTCATATCCCTTTCCATAGATCTGTTAGCTACGGGCGGCTCAACACATCTTCTAGGTGGAATTGTGTTGATGTAATTGATACCTTGATGCAGGAGTATTGCTCCACCTCAACAGTGCACCATCATTCCATCACATCAAAGCGCATTCAAGGAGGGTAGAGGCACCAACCCTCTCATTTTTCCCTCATTTAAAAATTTTTAAAATGTAATTAATGTAATTAAATGATGTAAGGATGGAAGAGTTGAGTTGATGCCTTTGTATAGGTAGGAGTTGAGTTTCCTTTAATGGTTGACGGGATGATGGGATCTAGATCCAATTCAGACTAGATTGCCATTGAATGTAATTCAATGTAATTAATGAGAGTAGGTGAGTTGGAGGGAGAGCTCGAGGAGCCCCTCTTTTGTAAAAAAAACTCTTGTATCAAAATTCAAGAGAGATAGTAAGAGAGAGCAGAAGGTAGAGTAGTTGAGTGAGTAAAAAACTCAAGAGAGGAGAGGAGAGAGAGTCGAGTCTTTATTGCAGTCCAAGATTGCATATATTGTAATTTACATTATGATATTAATACAAAGGAACAGATTTCCCTATTATCAATTCCTGCATGGTGAATGTTTAATTTGTGTTATTTGTGTGCTTATGAATGTATGTTGTAGATGCATGTGTTAGGTTTCATTTGCAGGGATAGACAAAATTCTTTGTTTGTGAGTTGTTGGAATTGTTTCTGGGTTCTTTAGGCTAAATGCAAGGAGTGCATGATAGAGTATTGGAAAGTCTATGAGCCAACACAAGGAGTGTGTATCTGAACTCTTTTGATTCATAGGAGAACGTGCCAGGAGGGTACACCAGAAAATTCACAAACTCAGAGAGGAGCCTCAAGGTTGTTGAATACCTTGGAGGAGAGATTGTGTAGAGGAGGCACAGAGAGAAAGACAGAGTTACTGAGAACTCTGTAGAGCTCTGTCAGGTGGGCATCGAGAAGGTGCAATATGAAAGGACTTTGTTTTGAGTTCAACGAGAGAAGAGTGTCAAGGGGAGGATGCTCACAAAGTTACTAAAAAATATGTAAAAGAGAGCTCCACAAGGTGTGCATTGAGCAGGAGGTTATTAGGAGGGCACAAAGTTCCCTTTTGGAGGAGAAGACAAGGGCTAAGACCCTAAGGATATGAACAAGCCAAATATTGGGAAAGATATCTTATTATCACAAATCCTCTACAAGGAGTGCAGAAGGTCGAAAACATTCTAACATCTAGACTGCAGGAGAAGTGAAAAGTATGTGCAAGAGGAGAGATTATTTCAAGAGAAACGCTCATGAGGAGGAGAGAAAAATTTCATTGGATCAGCTGTGAAGCATGATTTGGGCCATGAGATTCCACTTACAGATATAAGGAGGAAATCATGAGGAGAATACCAGATCCCATCCATCGGATCTAGGTGCGTGGATCAACAATCATCCGAACTAGAGTTAAGGTGCACAAGGTTTAAGTTTCTTGGTGTGTACAGGAGTGAGGATTCGCGAGGGTCCCAAAGAGGTTATTGACCATCCATAATCCATAGGAATAGGTGGTGTGGGATATGTAACTTTGGAGCATAAGCACTCGAGGATTTTTTTAGACAAGGGAAGAGAGAACTCGTTGGAGCTTCGAAGGCCAGAGTATATCCTGGTCGTTGGTCACCAAGGATTACATGTCAACAGATATGAAACTTTGGAGGAAAGTCACTATGGGATATTTTAGGTGCAGAGTGTGAAAAACTCCCAAAGCTTTGAAGATTGGAGTAAATCGCAACCGTCGGTTGTGAGAAGGAATGCAGACCACAGATCTGGTCCTACGATGTATTTGTGAAGCCAAAGTCGTGAAGTGCTAAGGAGAGGGCACGTGGGTACGATATGACCTGCACCTTAGGAGGAAATAGGGCATATGTAAAGTCACTTGGGGTTCAAGGAGGATCCCGAAGATCCGATTCGGATCAATGATTTAAATATCCAAGACTGGGAGGTCACATATCCCCAACGAGGGAAGGGGGTCTACGTCATATCTCTCATCAATACCAACCTACTTCTCTTTCTATAGAAATCAATTATGTATCTTCTCTGATACCACTCTTGGTGCAAAACCCCTTCACTCATTGGGGCTACGCGACCTCCCGGTATTGGATATTCAAATTCTCAATTCGGATTGACTCTTCAGGCCTTCAATAGTCCTTGAATACTTAACACACATAGGTCCCTTTTTTATGTTACCCGTAGGGTCAAACTACCCATTCCTTCACTCTTCGACGCTCCCAACAACACTCAACTTCACGAGTACTAAATCCATGTTACCTTCCATTTTGCTGACCACGGATTGTGACCGTCGGCCAATCCTTCACGAATTCGGGCTTCAGAAATACTCTAATCTCTACCTTCAACTCTTCGTGAAGCGCCCTTCTCCAAAATTTAGTATTTATGCCACATTTCTCCTACATGCCAACGGTTGTGATTAATTCGCGAGTTCATGACTCTTCTCTTGAAACACCTCCAAACTTCTTGAACTATGAAGTGTTGAAATACCTTACGACCAACCTCCATGTTTCTCTCCTAGATATGATGGTCTGGAATTGTTTGCCTCCCTCTGGAACGAATCATGCTCATGGATTAGGATGGAAACCTCAGTGATTCTCCTCCTTGAATATTTTCCTCCACTCTCCCTTCTGATCTTAACCTCTTCTACCTTCTCTTGTTCCTCAAAACACTCTCTTCGACAGTTAGTCGAAATATATCTTATGCACGCCTTGCAACAGGTCCTCTTCCGCACTCATCTTCTTTGTGGATACTTCAAACACTTTGTGACTATTCTCCAACTACTTCTCTCTTCTGTGACTAAAGTCAAACTAATCCCCCTAAGATTTTGAGTCTGAAAACTCTGTCCCGCACTCCTTGCAGATGTCTATGCACTCCTTGCATACACAAGTTCATGCTATATCTTCTGATCTTACGAGTCAGAACAAACTATGTCAATGCACTCCTTGCACTCTCTCGTGGAAGAGAAGAAAATGAAAATTATTCACCCTTCATCACGAATCATACATTCATCCATGTAAATGCATGCAGAGATAAAAGATCAAGAAAAAACAGAGAATAAAACATAAAAAAGTATACCATTTATTCATTCATATAGACGCATTAACACACATTTGGACAATGTTTCTCTGTTATATTCATTCAAATGAAATTACATACATTCATACACTGCTTCTTTGTAGCTCTTAGGTTTTTGCTACAATGGAAATATACACACTATATTCAGCGACCTCTTCTCGACAACAATACAAAGATTTATACAAAGGGACTCTTCGAGTTCTTCCCTCCAACTACTCTAAAGCTATCCTATCGAAATAAAATCTTTCAACTACTTAAGATTGATTAAAATAAATATTTTAGTCAAATAGATAAGAGAGAACGCTCCAGATATGTACTACAATCCTTCATATTAAAGAAAAATGCATCCTCCCATCGATCTTATGCGATGGCTTAGCCTCTAATCATTAAACATGTTCATAACTACAAATCTTTTTCACATATTACATTAATACACCAACTTTGGAATTCAAAATATTTCAAAATACACGCTAGTGCGCCCAGCTGTCTTCCTCTAGTGCTTTGTTGGTGATGCTCCTGCATCACAAGACCTTCACTGAGTAGACGTTACATTCTCTGTGCATTCATCTTGGAGTGAAGGACACAGTTTCCTAGCAACTTTCAGTTATTTTTTTATACATTGTACCTTCCGGGGGGGGGTTCCCATGAATTGTTCCCTCTTTAATCATTTATTTCAATGTGTCTTTTTTTTTGGGTACCTAACATGGCCTCGTTGCCGGGACCAATTATTTTATTTGCACCATAGTGATGTTCAAGTGGGGTGTTGGAGATACTTCACGCACACCTAGGATTTCTTTTTCCTAAGATTTTCCCTATGTTTATTAGTCATTATCTAGTCTCCTACATTTTTTGGAGAATATTCCTTTTCCTATATTCTATGGGAATATTCTCTTCAGTTCACACTTCAGTTGGATCAGTTGAGTGGATTCTTGATGCCATATTGGTTTCATCACCATGCAGCATTGGGATCGTCACTACTAATGTGCATTTTCCTTGGGATTATCACCAAAGTGATGCATTATTTATGCTTCCCTAATCTCCTCCTCATTTCACTCTGATTCAGTCAGTTAACTGAGGACTGAGAGGTTAGTTGACTTAGACTAGGTGGCAGTTAACTCCCATGACTGTCGGTGTGTGTCTAGATCACTATATACCACCACTATGGCACATTGGCTTCTCTTCCAGTGTGCATTAGTTGATTTATATAAAGTATATCATGTGTAAATTATCATTCATTCATTCATTCATTTAATACAATTCTTTGATTCTCTCTCTCATTTCTGTCTTTTCTCATTTTTTTGCAAACTATGTATGTCCTTTGCTAGATAGATATTATCTTTGCAGGTTCATCCACATTTACATAGTTGTTCCCACATCCAAATTTACCTACCAGATGAGCACACTCGAGTTATTGGAGATGAAGGTGCATGTGAAAGAAATTTTGGATAAAGGCTACATCAGGTTGAGTGTATCTCCATGGGGAGCACCAACCCTGTGTGTGAAGAAGAAGGATGGTACCTTGAGATTCTGCAATGACTATAGGTAGTTAAACAATATGACCATCAAGAAAAAATATCCTTTGACCAGGATTTATGATATCTATGATCGTCCCAAAGGAGATTTAATATTTTCAAAAATTGATTTAATACTAGGATATCACGAAGTCAGAATCAAGGACGAGGACATCCACATGAAATCCTTTAGAACGAGGTATGGACACTATGAATTCATAGTGGTGCCATTTGGTCTTACAAATGCACTATCCACATTCATGTGTTTAATGAATAGCATTCCCAACAAGTATTTGGACAAGTTTTTCTTAGTATTTGTAGATGACATCTTGGTGTATTCTAAGAACAGAGAAGAACATAAAGAGAATATTAGGATGATGGTACAATTGCAGAGAGAGCACCATCTATACGCTAATTTATTTCAAAATGAAATCCAATATTTAGGCCACGTAATCTCAACATAGGGAGTGGTAGTGGATCCCAAAACAATTAAGGAAATCATGGATTGGATTGCCCATAGAAATGTGGTAGAAGTAAGATCCTTCATGGGATTGGTTTGATATTACAAGAGGTTCATAAAGGGATTTTCCAATATTGGTAATCATATTAATTCATTACAAAGGAAGGAGAAAAAATTTGTGTGGTCACTAGAATGTGGAGTTAGATTTTAGTATTTGAAGCATATTTTGACTAAAGCCCATGTTCTAAAGATTGTAGACCCAGAAAAGGATTTCTTGGTTTGTATCAATGCTTGCAAAGAATGACTTGGTTGAGTTATTATGAAAGAAGGGAAAGTGATCTGCTATGAATCACGGAAGCTAAATGAGCATGAGTAGAATTATGTTACCCATGATCTATAAATGGCATCAATTGTGCATGTATTGAATATGTGGATTAATTACTTGCTCGGGAGGCAATTTTTCCTAATGATATACCACTATGTTTTGAAGTACCTATTCGACTAGCAAAGGTTGAATGCTAGACAAGTCAGATGGATGGTGTTGATTAGTGAATTTGATTTCAAAATCAAAAACATAAAAGGAAAAGAGAATAGTGTGGAATATGCACTCAGTTGGAGTGTTCAAAAAGTACACTTAGCAACAACAAGTGTAGGGGAGTCTGATATCAAGAAAAGGATTAAAACCCTCTTGCGGGAATACTTTTTCTTCAATCGAGTCATAAAAGGATTGTAACAAGAACCGAGGGAAAATAATTATGAAGGATATAAGCTTGGGGTTGATGGGTTGTTTTTCTATAAAATCAGGTTGGATGAGCCTAATTCAATGGATTTAAGACATCTAGTTATGGACGATTTCCATAGAATATGTTATGTAGATCATCTTGGTTGCCAAAAAATGGTGACAACAGTAAGGAAGTTGTATTATTGGCCTAGAATGAAGCAGGAAATTTTAGTACATTGCAAAATTTGTGGAGTGTCATCATGTAAAGGTTGAGAAAAGACATCTTGGTAGGTTATTTCATCCTTTTCAAATTCCAGAGTGGAAATGGGAAATAATTTCCATGGATTTCATTACAGGTCTACCAAGGAGAATGAAGAAATGTAATGTGTTCATGGTCATAGTGGATAATTTGATCAAGGAAACTCATTTTACTCCTATCAATTCTACTTTCAAAGCCATAGATGTTGCTAACAATTTTATGAAGGAAATTTTCAGATTGCATGGTTTACCCAAGACCATAATCCCGGATAGGGATGCCAAGTTCACTTCAAATTTTTGGAAAAGACTATTTGCAGGCTTCATAACACAATTTTAATTTAGCATGGCCTACCATCCTCAAACAGATGGTGTTATAGGATAAATCCGTAAGTGCGGACACAAACCAATCTCCCTAGATCCACCTGGATCTAGAACAAACAAAAATAGAATAATACTCTTTCCCTAGATTCTAACCATTGAATGAACTAAGAGGCAAGAACAAGTTGCATACCTTATAATCGCTTTCGTTGGTCTTTGTTTCTCCCGCTTCACTCCAATGCTCTCGTACAATCAAGACCAAAACAGTACAAACCAAGTGGAGTAAAGAAAGCACAATATATTCAATAGTGAATCTATGTATATGATCAAGGAGTTA
>JZKD02S0222552.1:2329666-2343121 GCA_000966675.3 Picea glauca
TAAAAGAGCATTATGCCAGTTTTTGTGATTCTCAGATACCGTTCTCTTGATGATTTTAATCAGATTCTTATTTGTTGATTCTGCCAATCCATTGCCCTGGGGGTAATAGCTGGCAAAATACTTCAATTTAATTTATTTTTCTAGAGCGAACTCACTCATCTCAAGAGACGAAAAATAAGAAGCGTTATCGAATACTAAACAGTCATGGATACCAAAACGAGTAATAATATTTGAATTTAAAAAGGCAATTACCTGACTGGTATTCACAGTTCTTAATGTGGCAACTTCAGACCACCTAGTGAAGTAATCTGTGGTTTTTATGATAAACTTATGCTATTGTGAGGATGGTGGATTGATTGGACCTATAATATCAAGACCCCATTGCTGAAAAGGGGAGTCTACTGAGACATGCTGTAAAGGAAAGGTTGGCTTATGTATCCGCCCGGATGCTTTTTGACAAATAATACACTTGCGACACAAGGCATGGGCGTCTCTAAAAAGTGTGGGCCAGTAATAACCGGCTCTCAAAACTTTATGGGCAGTGGTGTTACCACCAAAATGCCCACCAGCTTCTCCTGCGTGCAATTCTAGTAAGACTTTTTCTGCTTCATCTTTCTCAAGACATCGCATTAGTACTCCATCAAATTTTGACAAAACAGAATACCATTAATCAAATGTAATGAGGCATATTTTAATCTTAACGCTCTTATTTTAGTGGGATCTATGTGAAGGGGGGTTGACCCATGTTCAAGACATAATTTTATATCGTCATACCATGGACTGATAGAGTTTTGTGTACAAAAGATTGCATTTTGATTGTCCTGTCCTAGGTTTGACATATCATTTTCTTCTTGTTGTCCTGCTGCTAAGTCAGCAACTAACTTGCATAGCCCTTGGCCTCTCACTATTTGAGCTGGGGTGATTTCTATGTCGTACTCCTGTAAGCAAGTGGCCCAGTTCGCCCTCTTTTCGCCTAGTTCTTTCTGCACTAACAGGTTTCTGGTGGCTGGGTAAGGGACAATAATTTTCATCCTGGATTTCAAAAGATAAGATCGAAAGTGCTTGACTTCTTTGAAAACAGCGTAGGCTTGCTGATCTACCGTTGGGTAATTAAGTTTTGCAAATTTGAAATAAGATCTCATAAAGTCAATGGGTACTTCATTGTTTTCAGCATTCTTTTGAGTTAGGACAACAACGTAGGAGCAGTCGGAAGAAAATGTGTAGAGTGTGAAGTCTTGTGAAAATTCGGGGCTCATGAGAGAAGGAGCGTCTATTATGGTCTTTTTTATTGCATTAAAAGCTTGGTTTTCTAAGGTTCCCCAATGATATTGTGCATCTTTCTTAATTAAATTCTGTAAAGGTCTCACCATCTCGGAGAAACTAGGAACGAATCTCCTGACAAAGTTTATCTATCCTAAGAAAGACTGCATAGACTTTTTGGATGAGGGAGGGGGGAGTTTCGAGATGACTTGAGTCCTTTCAGTGTCGATAATCATCCCTTTGCTTGACACAATAAATCCTAAGAGTTTACCTTGTTCTACTGCGAAGATAGATTTTTTAGGATTCAAGGAAATGTCGTATTTACGACATCGTTGTAGAACGACTCTCAAATGAGCTAGATGATCGGTTTTGTTTTTTGAAAATATGGTAACATAATCTAAGTAAACTACAATGGATTGATTGATTAAGCCTCGACAAGCAGTGTCCATCACTCTCTGGAAAGTGGAACCAGCATTAATCAGTCCAAAGTGCGTTTTCCTGTAAGCGTAGGTGCCCCATGGAGTGCAAAAGGTAGTTTTAAAGTGTACAGGTGGAGACATCAAGACTTGGTTGTACCCTTAAAAACCATCCAATAAGGATAGTCTCTCAGAACTAGATACCTTTTGAAGGATTTTTTCCATGGGTGGGACAGGGTAGTTGTCTTTATCAGACGCTCTATTAAGGTTTCGAAAATCGACGCATAGTCGGATTTCCCCACTTTTCTTCCGAACAGGAACAAGGTTAGAAACCCATTGCGTGTGCCTAACTGGGAAAATTATCTTAGCATTTAGGAGTTTATTTAATTCCTTTTTGACGGTCGGTTCGAGCTTAGGATGCATTTTTCTTAATTTTTGTTGAAAGGGCAAGGTTTGGGGTTTCATAGTAATGACATGTTGTATGATGTTAGGGTCGAAAGTTTTAAGGTCATCATACGTCCATGCAAAAATATCTTTGAATTCCTTAAACAATTTAATAAATGTGGCTTTTTCTTGTTCAAAACACCCAAACCCTAAATTAATGCATTGTGGATTTTCATTAGTTCCCAAGTTTACTTTTTCATATGATAGCAAGGAACTATTGTTTTTACAGTTGACCGATTTTTTGAATTTATCTTGAAGATCATAAAATTTCTCTAATCTAACTACAGATTTAGGGATTGAATTTACCATGTCCGATGAAGATTCAGGAGACCTCGGATTTGGTATTACCCTGAAATCATGCAAATTGTCATCATGAGTGCATTCGTCTATCACCGTGCCATGGAAAGTTTCTTCCATATGAAGGAAGCTAATAATCTGATGATCGTCGTCGAAGACTCTCCAATTCATGATGTTGTCGGGAACGGATGGCCTGAACAACAGTTCGACGGAGAATAAATTTGGGGACAAGCCTTCCACAGGAAAGAGTTTGGAAGATACATTAGCTAATAGATCAACTTCAAAATTATTCAATCTAGGAATAGAATTTATATTGAAAGCATAAAACTTATTCATTAAATTCCATACCTCGGATTGGTAGCTTTTAATATGTGGAGATAGATAGTGGATAGAATCTCTTACCTGTCTAACCATGATTTCAGAATAGCCAAAGACAGTCAAATTTTGAATGTTCATATCTAAATATTTTCTAAGGCCCTGCAGTAAAGCCTCATATTCTGATGTGTTATTAGTACATTCAAATTCTAGCCGATATGCAATCAAGGTTTTGTTACCTGAGGGATCAATAATAACGCAGCCTACACCAGCTCCTTCTTTGGAATTTGACCCGTCAAAGTAAAGAGACCAAATTTGATTGTTGTCAGGTGCATGAGACCATTGTGTAGAAGTTGATGGCTGCACATATGCTACAATCTCGAACTATTGTTCTGGGTTGGTGATAGCCGAAGTCTCGTCCATGAAATTGCCGAAAAATTTATCCATCCCTTGTATTTTGGGTGAGTCGACAGAAGGTGTAAATGGCTCATTGGGATCATTTAAATCCGTGACTGTGAGCTTTAGGTAGCGTTCACGATTTACCTTGATCTTGTTAGGCTTGTCATTCTCGGGCAGTCACAGGTGAGACCAATCTGTCGCGAAATAGCCGTGTAGCTGCTCTGACCAGTCCCTTCTTAAAAATAGACCGTACACTTCTGGAATATCCACAACAATAATATCAATTACTTGATGAACATAGGGGTTAGACGATAATATTATAAGTACATTCCTTAATTCGCCTATAACTTTTACACTAGTTCGATCAAGTTGGATGATTTTGAAGGTGGATGGTTCAACTTCAACATTAATCTTCTGACACACAGACCATGGAATTACATTGGATGACGCTCCTGAATCTACCATACAATTGTACACGTTTATGTTGAAGATTTCGAAAGTTAACAAAAATGGAGGTACATTTCTTCTAGTACTAAGGGTGGAAGCTTGTGGCTTTTTACTCGCAGTCTCTAAAGTCAATTTATCTACATTTGTTACATTATTTACATAAAGACTTCCTTTATTGTGAGGATGAGGACTATTCTTAGCAGAAGTCTTCTGAGGAACTTTGTTCTGAACAACCTTGTTACTGTTTGAATTACCATTTTTGTTATTCTCTACGATATTCTGTAACATTTTTTGTAGCAAAAACAGAAATTTTAATAATTCATAAACAGAAATGTTAGCCCTTAACATTTTTAGGTCTTCAACTAAATCATAATCTAAGATGGGGTTTACATGACTCTGTTTAGTCTCAGCTGGTTTAGATTGTTTTCGGGGAAAAGTCGTAGTGTTTTCGGAAGAAGGTTTGTTTGTTGTCTTACTCCTAGTATTTTAAGGATGAACTGTCTCGAAGTTAGCTTGAAAAATGCTATCTGAGAAGTGTCCAAAAATGTTTGGAGAAGATTCTTCTTCTTCAACTATGTCTTGTTCAACAACCTCCTCAAAAATCTCAGGAGGCAGCAAGTTATCCTGGGCTTCTAGAATTGTTTGAAGGGCGAATTGCAGACTTTCTAGATTTAGGCCCTCTGTACTTGGGTTAGGTTGGCTGGTGGAAATAGGCTTCCTGAATGGGGGTTTGTAGGGCCCTTTTCTCAAATAAGCTTCTTCGACCATCCTTTTCAAATCTATAACTTGATTTGACAGTTTTTTAACGACTATAGTTAGGTTTTCTAAATCCGAGCTTTCAGGTTGTGTTTTATTTTGAGCAGGTCTAGGGAGGATTTCGATCTTCTTTCTGGAAGATGAACTAGTCTCTGGTTCGTTGCTAGTAGTGTATTTTAAACTAAGGATGTATTTTTCAATCTGGATGGCCTCTTCAAAGGCCTCTAACAACGTGGATTTCTTATATCGTTTTACCCAAATGGCTATACTTTGATGCAAGTCTTTAGTATAGTATGCTATGATAAGATTCTCGGCAGGCATAGAGTCTGTAGGGATTCGGTTCTTTAGTGTTAAGAATCTTTGGTTAAAGTCTTTGATTTTCTCTTTGGGATTCATTCTTAAACTAGAAAGCTCCATGACTAAGACTTCTGGGGACTTATCGTCACCGAACTTTTCCAGAAAGCAGGATTCGAACTTCTCCCAAGATACGATGGTATGGGGTTGCTGGGAAAAGTACCAAGTAGAGGCATTGCCCTCGAAAGTGTAGGGGAAAAACCTACAGACTGCATCTTCATGCTCGACATTATGGAATCTAATGGCTAACATAAACTTTTTAATTTGATCTTCGGTGAGCTGTTTAGAGTCAGGGTCAAACTTGGGAAGCCACTTCTCTGGATGTTTGGGTAGAGGATGTTGAGGCCTAGGTATGGATACAGCATCCTTGTCGAGCCAGGGTCTAGAAGGATTGTTCTAGTTGGCCATTGGTGTAAGTGGTGTGGAAGGCTAAGAATGGGAACTGTCTTCGTCAGAAGAGTCTTCTCTAGAAGAAGAAGGAGGTGATGGAGGTGGTGAGGGTGGTATTCTAGATCCTCCTACAGCAGGAGTGAGGATTAGATATGTAGGGTTTAAAGTGAGGTTAGTGCCTCCAAGTTGTTCTCTGATATTAGAAAAATCTAAAGGTTGGTCCAAAGGCCGACTAGGTTGTCTTAGATGGGCGAAGGCACTATGTGTTATTAAGAGAGATTGGCAGACAATCTCTTATACGTCACCACCTGTAGGATTTGGGGTTACTGGTTCAACTATGATCCGTAGATCGTCATTTGATGTGGTTGTTGTTTGAGGGATGATATTGTCATTTGAATGACTTATTTTCACTATAGGTGAGCGGTTGGGTGGTGGAGGAGTCTTACGACCGCCTCGTGCCATTAATAATTTTCAGGCCCTCCTACTAGCGCCATTTGTTGACGGGCGAAAATAAGCACTCGTCAACTGGAGGAGTGGATCCGGTCCGGGGTTGTATAAATAACCCAGGCCATTTGGGATGATCCACCCCGACGGGTTTAGCGGCTCCCTTGGCCGATCTAAGTCCTAAGAAAACTAAATTAAAGGAACTAATCTAAATGAGAAAAAGTAACTACAACAAACTATATACAAGTCTAAAGCATATATACAGCTTACTTACACTAATAATTCTATGAAATTAAAAGTTCATTTATTAACAGAATTAGATCTAAATTATATATTTACAGTAATTACAGAATACAAATTTTAATCTAAATTTGCAAAAATCAATGGTAAAATGTCTTACGACAGCGAAATTACTAATTTTTATTTTTTATAATTTTTATGAGAAAGGAACAAAATGAAAACTATCTAAGTTGAACAATAATAATCCTAACTATAAAATTGAACCATGTATCTATCTAAACTACTGAGAATTCTCTAATTTATTAACTATTAAATTGCAAATAACGAACTAACCTGAAGTAACGCTTCCTATTTGTCCTGTGCACAGTCGTTTATTTAGCTATTTGATGGGAGGAAACCCGCACTAGATTCTCTGCAAGCTTATTGTAAAAAGGAAGCAGCAGTGCTCTTTGAATAGAGATGGCAGAACAAACAAGACATAAAAACGACAGCAATCTTATAATTTACAAATCATCACAGTTAGATAAATCCCTGCGCGACGATTTGTACAGAATAGTTCATTTAATGAAGAAGATAAACCTTTATTCATTAAATTGAAACAGAGTAATTGTTGTACTAAAAATGAGATACATAAGATATGGACAGAATATAAATCACAACGCATTAACCTGTAACAAGTCTTGATATCTAAAGTAGTCAATAACTTGATCACAAATTAAAATGCACAAAACCTGAACGAAAGTATGATAAATTGAAAACAAAAGTTGTTACAAAAGATCCACTTCAATTCGAGTTTGTAGCATTATAAATCCATAGTCTTTGTTCTCCCAACAGTCATGCGTTCATTACAAAAATAAATGAGTATATAAAGGTCACAGGGTAAAACACCCCTGTGAGAATTATCAAAAACAGTTTACAAAAAATCTGGGAACAATCTCCCAAGTCTCTATTTCTGCCTATGACTAACATCTTAAAACAAAACTATATCACAAAAAGTATGTTCTAAACTGCCACAGCATGTCCAATTTTCCATTGAAATTCATAGGTACCTGTAGGTGGACAAGAATACACAAGTTTAGATAATGTTTTATTGATAAAATTAACAAAAATCTAAATTTTAAGACTAGCTATAGAATCTCGCGATTCTGTAGCTAGTCTTATTTGCAAAAAGAACCGTTTTAAATCAATCCAAATGATAACAGAAATATATTTGACCTATTAAACAAATCTTTAATTGCTAATTGAAAACAAAGAAAATCATTCACGCCAAAACAAACCAAAACTTTTATGCAAAATCTGAACAAACGAAATCGTAATTGAATCCATTTCAATCAAAACAGACTATAAACGAATATCAAACAAATCTTTGGTACAAATTCAATATGGATACAATCAATACAACACTTAACAGAATCGTTTTTAAATCCAAAACTAGCAGAGTTGTTTTTTTTGAATCAATAGATTACATTGTATTTATCAAACCAATCTTTGATATTAATGCATCGCATACACAAAAGATTATGCTAATTCAAACATTAGAATCGTTTATGGATCAAACCAAACAGAACTGAATCAAACTAACTCAGGGCCGACACGATCGTTATACTAATTCAAGAGAAATCAAATCGTGTTAAATTGGTCTAATCAAAACATAGCTATACAATTTTAGCAAACAAATCTTCAATGCAAACATAAATCAAAACGAAATCAAAATAACAGAATCGTTTTTAAATCTATGTAAACAAACAGAACTAAATGGGAGTGAACACAATCGGCTAACCAAATCATTCAAAATCGATGTCGAAATACATACCTGGGCTGTAAAAAAAAATGATTCGTTCAGGATAACCTTGAGTTGACAAAATTCGTAGCTTCCTCGACATTTCTGAAGACAATTGAACCCGTAGTTTTTTTCTTCTTCTCGTTGGCTTGTAGCCTATCGTTCTCCTTTGACAACACAGTAACTCGTTCCTCTAATGATTTAATCTTAGATTGAAACAGGGGAACATCTGTGTAATAATGTTCAAGCCAAGAATTGCATTGAATACACGGTAATTGATTGGGCCTTGGCATTACAGGCGAGGGTTCTCTTAGATTACCAGGGGTTTCAGTGTGAAGCTTAATTCCCAGGAAGTTAGGATCATCTTTGAGGCACGGGGGTAGATTGGAAACATAGTCATAGGGTTCCACAGAACATAAGCCATGTGAGTAAGGGTATTCCTCGGCCAAGAAGCATTCAATATTAGAGTCTGAATCCTCTCTCAAAACAATAGGCTTTTGGTCTACGTTTTGTTTGGGCTTGTTCCAGGCACATCTAGATATCCATCGTTCATTCTTCTTTCCCTTACTATTGACACCAGTAATACCTTTTCCTTTCTTCCTTATAGGCCTCTTGATGGTCTTAGCATTGTTTTTAGCACACGGCTCGGCCATGGTATCGGGTAGGTCAAAGTTGGGGAAGTTCGAGGATTTGACAGGGGGTAGAAGGGTAGGAGGTGGCACGGCTGGCCCAACTAGAGTTTTAGTAACCACAACCTTGTCCATTTGAACACACTTGGGAGTGGCAAATCCATTCCTTGATAGGAAGGCTTGCCAATAGTCACCACTAAGCTCCAAATGATGAACGATAATGACTTTGATAAAGCAGTGATGGAAAAGGCTTCTATCAACCTTCTCACGCTTAAATCATTTGGACATTTTGTACAGACTGCATAGGAGGTAGTGAGGCATGTTCAGAGGGTAGTCTATAAAATTCATCAGCAACCAAAGATGATACAGAAATACCAAACCATAACGACCTTCGCAAGTCACAAACTGCTTAACAATTGTCAATAGATCATGCCACCTGGGCTTGAGGGTAGTGACAGGCATACCTCTATCACAACTAACAATCTTCCTTGATGTGAATAGGACCTGCCACGACACCTCGTCCACTTTTGAATTATTAAACGACCTCTGCCCTTTAGCTGGTAAGCCTATAGTTGAACTGAGGAATTCCTCATTTAGCTCGAGCTGGATATCTCTGACCTTAGCCCTGCATCCGTCGAACGTGAGGCCGAATTGTTGGGAAACCATAAGGTTGAAACCCTCAAATATCTGGATAAAAACTAACCAGACACTATTTTCCAAATCCTCACAAGCATTGTCGAATAGCAAGAGTGTTTGGTTGCCATTAGGTTCTATGGGCACCATAGGTTCCATAGGAGACATCACACAGTGAGTCAGGTAAACGGACAAGGGTTTGGACAGGGTATACGCAGGATCGAATGATCAAAGATTTCCCCAAAACCAACAGAGGTAACCCGGGATAGAAGGCAGGCATTAATGCCTAAGTTTGCGAGGGTGGTGGAGCAAAATAAACCCATGCAAAACAGTTATATCAAAATGTACAATCGACGGCGCTACGGTGATCACTATTGCAATGTGTTAAAAGTAATTCCAATCAAACAATTATTGAAAACTATGGTAAGTTGACCCGAATATTTGCACAACAATAGTGTTTGCATGATTTAAAACCAAAACAATGTTTCAAATATAGCATCAAGACTTCGATCATAATATGTATTCTTTGTATGAAACCATTGAATTCGATCGAAAACAATAGAACATCAAACCACCATTGAATCAGGGACTCGATCACAATCATTAGAATACCATCACAATCTTATAAAAATGAAGTCATATTAACAACAAAAAATTGCCAAATGAGTAAAGGTTTTGGTGTCTTACCAACTGTGTGACCATAATTGAATTGGAAATGTAATGAACACATAGACAAGGGTAACCACAATAATCCAGTGACAATTTTAATGCCATCAACATGACTTCGAACCAAGGTTTTCATGCTTGCAGTCGTGAAAATGAAAACAAAAGGTAGGTGTGTGAATGCGCAAAATAATCATGTCATTTTATCCAAAAGATTGCGATGAGAATCAAGGGTTCCAAAACACTTGTGTAGGCATCTTATAAAGATAGGATAAAAATGCAAAATGGCTGCCAACAGGGTGCACATGAGGGAGCGGATACAAGGGAGTTTATAAGGGTTGAACTAGAAAGAAACAAGTGAGCAACAGACTCACAGAGTAAGGGTGCAGTGAACATAGGTGTTTGTATTCTCGGATTGAGGAGAGAGGAAAATGGAAAGCTTCCCTTGAGGAAAATAGGAAGCTTGTCCAATTTTATGATGATCACCCTGAAACAAAGAAGACCTAGATCCAAACTAGAGAAATGTTGGACATATTTTCATTCATGTGTTGTCATTGATGTCAACAATCATAATAAGCATAGCAACAAGGTTCATCTCAAGAATAAAAGTATACTAAAAATCGACAGAAGAACATCACCTTAAGGATAAAGAAATTTGTTATTATTGTTGATCACGATAGGATCAACAATGTTCCTATGATAAAATCTCAGGAGGGTTATCAAATGCAGAGATAGGCTGAAGCGATTCATGATTATTGTTGATCATGATAGGATCAACAATGCTCCTATGATAAAATATAGGGAGGGTTAGCAAATGCAGAGATCAAATCTCAGAAGGAAAAATGAAAGCTCAGGGTGAGAACCCTCAACAACCGTTCAATCAGAGTGAGAAGCCTCAACAGTCCTCCGATCAAGAAATTGACCATGTTGATCGTCTAAATATTACGTATGTCGGTCATATGAGTGACCATGGGCTTGAGGATTGTTGTAGGATTGTGACTGTTGGATCATGTTAAAGTGGAAGGATAGGATAAGTGGGGCTAAAGGGTTGAGAATTTGATTATCCGAATACCCGTCAGCCGTCATATCAAACCCAAATTCCCATCATCCGTCAGATCATCTTAAAGTGGAAGGATAGGACAAGCGGGGCTAAAGGGTTGAGAATTTGATTATCAGAATACCTGTAAACCGTCAGATCAAACCCAAATTCCCATCAGTCATCGGATCATTTTTGAGTGGAAGGATAGGATAAGTGAGGTAATATCTGAGATCTCATTTATGTGAATTTCCTTTAGTCATTAGATCATTCTAAGTGGAAGGACAGGATAAGCTAGAAGAGAAACACCGTACACAGATCGAGTCGTTGATCCAAGATCCTGATCGAATGAACATCTTTCACTTTGGGTCTAAAGATGTGAGGATTTTATGCTCCAGAAAGTTTGAGATTTGAAATTCTCGAAGCCCAGAGACTCGGAGAGCCAAAATAAATTATCGATCGTTAGATCATCCGAAGTAAGCCTCAGTCATCCGATTCAAGAATACATATGGTAGATTACATCAGCAGACCTCGTTAGCAAGGACATGTGGAAAACCACATCAGCAAGGACATGTGGCGGACCACGTTAGAAAACTACATATGGGATATCACATCAGAAAACCACGTTAGCAATGATATGTGGTAGGCCACGCCAACAGACCACATCAGCAATGATATTTGGCAGACCACGTCAACAAGAACGTGTGGAAGACCACGTCAACAAGGATACGAGTTGTCTGATCTGAAAGATCACTTCAGGTGTATTCTCAACCGTTGATCATAGTACAGTGGAAGGATAGTGTAAGTTTGAAAAGTTGAAATCCTAAAGTTCTGAAGGGAGAAGTTATGAAAGTCGTCCATCTAAATGTTTGATTAAGTTTGAGCTGTCAGATTGAACAATGAAAGGATGAGTGTAAGGATCAAATCTGGCCATTGATTTGTTTCCGTGAAATAAATTGTCTGATCTAATTCTAAGGTCTGAAAAGTTGAAATCTCGAAGTTCTGAAGGGTGAATTTTCGTCAGTCGTCCATATCATCATAATATTGAATCGTGACCGTTGAATTAATAAGCTCTCAAGCACTCATCTCACCTAGCATTTGGTAATCGTCGTTGTTCATATGATATAAGAGATCTAAATGATAATATAATACATCGTTGTAATTGGTAAGCATGTGTTTCTATAAATGCTCGGTGACATGTAATGGTTTTAAGGAAGCGTCTGCATAGAATTCAGTTCCTGTGAAAAGAACAGAGGTTCGAGATTGAGTTTAAAGGATTAAATTGATTCATATATGTGATCAATTTATGAAAATCCTTCACGATAAAAATGTTAAAATAGTTTTTATGGTTAAGTTAAATGAAGAGGTGTGATGCTCCAAATAAAGGGACACAGTGTATAATACTCACATTGTTTTGAAGAATATATAAATGAGAAAGAGTGGTGAGAAAAAAGTGTGTCTCTACAATCCGAATCAGAGAATATCCTAAATCAGAGATGCAGAGAGAGAAGCAGTAAAAGACTTGAAACATAATTTTGTCCAGATTCATAAAATCAAGGGTGGTTGGGTGGTGCAAGGGCAGGTTGGTGCCTGCAAAGGGAGTTGGTGCTTACTTGTCAGTTGTAGTTGACTAAACAGGGGGTTGTAGCCTCCTACCAGTTGGTCCTGGTGAATAAGGGTGTGGGTGCATCCTGATCAGTTGGTGTTGATCAAAAAGGAAGAATATATTCCTTCTATGTAACATGTAAAACAAAATTTTCAATTAATAGAAAAGCATTTGTGGTTTTTCCCATTTGGGTTCCAAGATAAATTTTGTTTGCATAAATAAAAGAAAATTGATAAAATTATTGTGTCACTGATTCCCCCCCCCCCCCCTCTTAGTGATAGGATCTGATCCTTCAATTGGTATTAGAGAGGGTCTCTTCACAAAAGGTTTAAATCACTTGAAGAGTAATATACATTAGAATGGATCAACAGTTGAAGATGTCATAAAAAATCCCCATATTTAATGGTGAATACTATGTCTTCTGGAGTGTTAGAATGAAAATCTATCTGATGTCCATTGGAATGGAAGTATGGACATTAGTGGAAAAGGGATATGGTGTTCCAAAAAACACTCCCACAGAAGTAGAAGACAAGAAAAAAATTTGGGACCATGCAAAGGCTTTAAACACACTACAAGATGGACGGAGTAAGAAAATCCTTGCTAAGGTACTAAACTGTAATAATGCAAAACAACTCTGGGATAAATTGGAAACCATATATGTAAGACATTCCAAGGTAAAGAGGGCCAAATTCCAGACTCTCAAAGTACAATATGAAGGTATGAAAATGAAGGAGAAAGAGAATATCTCAGAGTACTTTAAAAGAATTGATAATATTGTTAATGCAATCAGAGGATTGGGAATAGAAGTGTCATACAATGAGCTAGTTGAAAAAGTACTAATAACACTACCTATTATATACAATCCTAAAGTGTTCTCTCTTGAAGATCGAGATAATATAGATAAACTCACCATGAATGAATTGTATGGAATCCTCACAGCCTATGAGTTAATATTAGCTCATGAGAATCACTCAAAAGGAGAGGCAACCTTCAAGGTACTCAAGAAAACAAAGAATTAGAAGAAAAAACTCCAATCCAGCCATGATGAAGAATCTGATGTGGAAGAAGAAAATTTCATTAAAAAACTTCAGAAAGGATCAGGGAGGTACAAAGGCAAGATTCCTTTCAATTTTTTTAATTGTGGCAAGGTTGGCCATTTTGCAGCCAAGTGTCTCTATCCTAAGGAGGACCCTGAAGATGAAGAAAAAAAACAACCAGTACAAGAAAAAGGTGTTGGAAGATTGGTTGTTGTCATTGATGTCAACCCTAGTCATGGGTTTTTGACCACAAGATTGATGAAGTTATTTGGACATGAAGGAAAATGCACATACAGATACAACACCCAT
>JZKD02S0222552.1:2346908-2384893 GCA_000966675.3 Picea glauca
ACTCTTATACTATTGTTCATTTCTCATTGGATATAATTGAATGGTTTAAGTATAAGTTGAAAAGGTTTTTAAAATTGTACTTGATACTGATTCACCCCCCTCTCAGTATCAACAAAAGGAAAAACCCAACTACAAGAAAAAATTTTACAAAGGGAAAGAGAACTTTTACTCAAAAGAAGAAAACAACAGTTCATCAGAGTATAGTGATGGTGATGACGATGAAGTCCTTTTTCTAGGTATTGAAGAGTCTAATGATATAAAAGACATTAAACATGAGAAAGAGTCAGAAGATGAAGCGTAATTTAATATGGAAGATCGCAGTGCCTTCGATGAATTAAGAAAATACAAAACCAGATATAGACAGCTGAAAAGTTTTGTAGTTGAACAAAAATAAAAACACGAAAAGAAAGAAAAGGAGATGGATAAACTCATGAGAAAATTGAAAACCAAATCCTATAAGAAAATAGGATATAAGAAAGACTGGAAAAGTCTCTTAAAGAAAAACAAACAGCCTGTGAAAGAATGGAAGCAAAAATAGTTCACCTGAGAAAAGAACTGGATGTAGAGCTCATTTAAAAAAATATGAAAATAGTTCTAAAATATTAGATAACATTATTACCACAAAAAGGGATTCAGGTAATAAAAATGGAATAGGCTATTCACAAGAACAAATCCAAGTTAATTCAAAATCTTATGCAGATACTCTCCTTAGTACATTCAAGAAGAAAAATGAAGAGAAGACAAGAAATGAACATAACTCCAGAGGACCACTTCCACCCATCAAAAAGGAAGATAAGACAATGCCAAATAATTTCTATCAAAAAAGGTATCCTCACATTTTCTTTGGTTATTTCTTTGCATGCTCTAATTTTGGACACAAAGCTATGAATTGTACAACATATAGAAGGAAAAAATTGAGGGTTAAAAACTATAACCATAGAAATAACCAAGGAGTAAATCAATTCAAAAGTAGAAACTATAACTCCTTTGCACCTCTACAAGAAGTGGACCTAGAATGCTTCATATGCCATAACTATGGAAATAAGGCTAGTAATTGCAAATTAATGGAAGCCTCAAAAAACCAAGATTCATTAGAGAGCAAAAGAAGCTTTGGAAAGAAAAAACACCAAAGAAGGAATGTCTTATTGCCTTAAAAATCCAAGATAAAGAATATATGTGGTATGTTGACAGTGGGTGCTCAAAACATATGACAGGAAACAAAGAGAATTTTTTGAACTTAAAGAAGAAAAAAGGTAAAGTTACATTTGGTGACAATGCTTCAGGTAACATACTTGGGAAAGGCACTGTGAGTTTGGGAAAAGACAAAGGAAAGAATGTGTTGTTGGTTGAAAAACTAAAACCTAGCCTATTAAGTGTCAACCAAACCTGTGATCAAGGGCACTTTTGCATCTTTGATTCCCAGAAATGTGAGATTAGGAGAGAATACATAGGAAAATTGGTTGGTACTACTCCTAGAACTCCCAAAAATGTGTATATACTAGATGAAAAACTGAATGAGGAATGTCATATGAATCTAGTAGATGAAAGTTGCTATGACCTAGAAGGTTGGGGCATATTATCTTTGACAATATAGTAAAATTCATAAATCTTGGTGCAGTAAGAAACTTTCCAAAGATCATAAATCCCTCAAATACTATGTGTAGACACTGTCAACTAGGGAAGCAAACTAGAATAAGGTTCAAGGAAAAATAATACTCAACACCAAAACCTTTAGACATTGTTCACACTGACCTATGTGGACCTACAAGGACCAAGAGTTTGCAAGGAGAGTCTTACTTTATGTTTTTCACTTATGATTTTACTAGAATGGGTTGGATATGTTTTCTCAAAGAAAATGCAGAAGCACTTAACAAATTCAAAGCATTTAAAACCCTTGTTGAAAATGAAAAGGAGACAAAGATCAAATGTCTTATATCAGACAATGGTGGTGAGTTCACCTCAAACGAGTTTGATATCTTCTGTGAAACCCATGGAATAAAAAGATAATTCTCTGCTATCAGAACACCTCAGCAAAACGAGATTGCTAGGAGAAACAATAGAATAGTTCAAAAGGATACAAGGACTATGCTCAATAAAGAAAAATTGTCTGATGGATATTGGAGGGAAGTTGTAAGCATAATAGTATACATATTGAACAGAGGTCAAATCTGGGTTGATAGTGATAAGACTCCTTATGAACTATGGTTTGGAAGAGCTCCATCGATAAAATACTTCAAGGTCTTTGGAAGTAAATGCTACATCAAAAGACTTGATGAGAATCTTGGAAAATTTGATGCCAGATCTGATGAAGGTATTTTTCTTGGATATGATTCTAAAAAAAAGGCATACATATGCTACAATCTTAGATCACATAATAGTATTAAGAGTGTAGATGTCAAGGTGGATGACCTAAAAACGTTAAGAATCAAAAATCAAGAAACTATACTTGAAAGTGAAGATGAAGATGATGATGAGACAATTGACACACAAGTAGAAGAATTCGAAGAGAATAAATAAATGGAAGATGATATATGCATATGAGTGAAGACGAAGAATATATTCAATAAGAGATAAGAGAGGAATTCCCAAGAAGATACACAAAGACACCCTCAAGAATGACTCAAAAAAATCATCCTGAAGAATTGATTATTGGAGATATGAATGATGGAGTTCTCACAAGAAGACAACTACTGTATCAAACAGAAATATAATTTTTGTCACATATTGAACCTAGCTCAATAAAATATGCATGTAAAGACAAGAATTGGTTCAAATCTATGAATGAAGAATTGGACCAAATTGAAAAAAATCAAACTTGGGAACTAGTTCCAAGACCAAAAAACAAAAATGTCATTGGAACTAAATGGGTGTATAAAAACAAAATGAATGAGAATGAGAAAGTAATCAGGAACAAAGATAGATTGGTCTATAAAGAGTATGCCCAGGTTGAAGGGGTAGATTATGAAGAAACCTTTGCACCTATGGCTAGATTGGAGGCAATTAGGATGTTCCTATCTTTCTCCAGCTACAGAAAATTTAAAGTGTACCAAATGGATGTCAAGTCAGCATTTCACAATGGAAACTTAGAAGAGGAAGTCTATATTGAGAAACTAGAAGGGTTTCAATAAAATAACAAAGGAGACTATGTATGTAAACTAAAGAAATCACTCTATGGGCTAAAACAAGCACCCAGAGCATGGTATGCAAGGCTAGATTCTTACTTACAAAAACAAGGCCTCAAAAGGGGATAAATAGAAAACAAACTTTACTATAAAATTGATGGTAGTAACATGATTATTGTGGAAGTATATGTTTGCAAGGAGAGTCATAAAGTACCATTATCTAAGAGATCAGGCTGAAAATAAGAACATTAAATTGGAATATGTTCCAACACAAGAACAGGTGGAATATATTTTCAGAAAACCCTTAACCATATATGTATTTGAATATCTCAGGCAAAAATTTGGAGTAATCCTTCTTCAAACCTAAATCTTTCAAGAAAATAATGCATCAGTTGGCACCTATTAAGGGGGAGAGACCATTCAACATCAGAAGGAGTCATTCAGTTATGACAAGAAAAGTCTGATTACAGGAGGAGTTACCAATGGTCAAGACTCTAATCAAAAGTATTTAGATAGATAGATCATAGGAGAAGAAAACCTTTGCCATTGATGTCAAAGGGGGAGAGTAACTTTAGAGGAGATATGCATCATCATAGCGGGATTTTTTGTATGAATTTAGTGTGTTTCCCTCAATGACAAAGGGGGAGATTGTTGGACATATTTCCATTCATGTGTTGTCATTGATGTCAACAATCATAATAAGTAGAGCAGCAAGGTTAATCTCAGGAATAAAAGTATACTAAGAATTGATAGAAGAACATCACCTTAAGGCTAAAGAAATTTGTGATTATTGTTGATCATGATAGGATCAACAATGTTCCTATGATAAAAGCTCATGAGAGTTAGCAAATGCAGAGATAGGATGAACTAATTCATGATTATTGTTGATCACGATAGGATCAACAATGTTCCTGTGATAAAATCTCGGGAGGGTTAGCAAATGAAGAGATCAAAGCTCAGAAGGAAAACTGTAAGCTCAGGGTGAGAAGCCTCAACAGCCATCTAATCAGAGTGAGAAGCCTTAGCAGTTGTCTGATCAAGAAATTGACCGTGTTGATCATCTAAATATTACGGATGTCAGTCATATGAGTGACCATGGGCTTGAATACTATTGGAGGATCGTGATTGTCGGATCATCTTAAAGTGGAAGGATAGGATAAGCGGGGCCAAAGGGTTGAGAATTTGATTATTCGAATACCCATAAATCGTCAAATCAAACCTAAATTCTCGTCAGTCGTTAGATCATCTTAAAGTGGAAAGATAGGATAAGAGGGGGTAAAGGGTTGAAAATTTAATTATCCAAATACCCGTCAGTCGTCGGATCATTTTCAATTGGAAGGATAGGATAAGCAAGGTAACATACGAGATCTCATTTATGTGAATTTCCGTTAGTCATTGGATCATTCTAAGTGGAAGGACAGGATAAGATAGAAGAGCAACATTGTAGACAGATCAAGTCGTTGATCCAATATCCTGATCAAACAAACATCTTTCACTTCGGGTCTAAATATGTGAGGAGGTTACGCTCCGGAAAGCTTGATATTTTAAACTCCCAAAGCCCGAAGACCCGAAATAAATTATTTACCACCGAATCATCCAAAGTAAGCCTTAGTGGTCTGATTAAAGAATATATATGGAAAACTACGCTAGAAGACCTCGTCAGTAAGGACATGTGGCAGACCACGTCGGCAAGGACATGTGACAGAACATGTCAGCAAAGGACATATGGGAGATCACATCAACAAACCACATCAGCAATGATATGTGGAAGACCATGTCAGCAGACCACGTCAGCAAGGACGTGTGGAAGACCTCGTTAGCAGACCACGTCAACAAGGATACAATTCGTCCAATCTGAAAGATCACTTCGGATTTATTCTCAACCACTTATCATAGTACGATTGAAGGATAGTGTAAGTTTGAAAAGTTGAAATCCCGAAGTTCTGAAGGGCAAAGTTTCGACAATCGGCCATCTAAATGTTTGATTAAGTCTGATCTGTTGGATTGAACAATGAAAGGATGAGTGTAAGGATAAAATATCACCATTGATTTGTTTCCATGAAATAAATCGTCTGATCTGATTGTAAGGTTTGAAAAGTTGAAATCCTGAAGTTTCAAAGGGAGAAGTTTTGTCAGTCGTCCATCTCATGAGAAGATTGAATCATGACCGTTGAATTAATAATCACTCAGGTGCTCTTCTCACCTAGTGTTTGGTCATCATTGTTGGTCATATGATATAAGAGATCTAAATGACAATATAATACATCTCTCTAATTGGTAAGGCCGTGGTTCTGTAAACGTTCATTCACATGTAATGGTTTGAAGGAAGCGCCTCCGTAGAATTCGGTTCCTGTGAAAATAACAGAGGTTTGAGATCGAGTTTAAAGGACGAAATTGATCCATATCTGTGATCAATTTATGAAAATCCTTCACGATAAAAAATTTAAAACAGTGTTTATGGTTAAGTTAAACGAAGAGGTGCAATGCTCCAAATAAAGGGACATAGTGTATAACACTTACGCCATTTTGAAGAATATATAAACGAGAAAGAGTGATGAGAAGAAAATTTGTCTCTGCAGTCCAAATCAGAGACTATATTAAATCAGAGAAGCATAGAGATGCAATAAAAGACTTGAAACAGAAGTTTGTCCAAATTCAGAAAATCAAGGCTGGTTGGTTGGTGCAAGGATAGGTTGGTTCCTGCATAGGGAGTTGGTGCTTCCTTGTCAGTTGTAGCTAACTAAACAGGGGTTTGTAGCCTCCTACCTGTTGGTGTTGGTGAATAAGGGTGTGGGTGCATCTTGCTCAGTTGGTGTTGATCAAAAAGGAAGAATATCTTCCTTCTATGTAACATGTAAAAAACAATTTTTAGTTAATAGAAAAGCATTTGTGGTTTTTCCCATTTGGGTTCCACGATAAATATTATGTCAAATTTTTTTTTGCATAAATAAAGGAAAAATGATAAAATCATTGTGTCACTAATNCCCCCCTCCCCCCTCTCAGTGACAGGATCGGATCCTTCAAGAAAAAGAAGAATACATCTTGGTTCTTACTAGAAAGAAATGGGCACTAGTAAGGTGAGGTCAATGAGGAACTATTGAGTAGAGAATGGACTCCTTTGTGCAGAGGAAATCTAGTTGAGAAACCACCTAATAAAACTTTAGATTTCCTGAGCTCAGTGAGAAGGGGGGAATTTGTATTGTTGTCAATGGAGGAAGGAGAGTAACCTAGATAGATCATCTTGATCTTGGAAAACCAGTTGAATCATTCCCCTTGTGGTATCATGGCTTGGCACGGGGGTGGTGTACTGTAGGAAGGAACTCTACATTATGGAATAAGGTTGTGAGGAAAGGAGTCCTCTCTCAGTCAGTTGGTATTAGAAATTTACTTGATCGGATTTTTATTTAGCCTTGATTGTTTAATTGTGAATGAATGATATATACATGTAATTTCCTGATGTAAATGGCTATTATGAATTCTTCTAACAAGTGAATGGAATCTTTGAGTAATTGGGATATGCTTGTCATTGCCATTATTTAAACTTGTTAAAATATGAATTTGTATAAGTGTGATTAGTCCATGTCCCTGTGGACCTTTCAACTTTCGAGGAAAGTTTGCAAGACATGGATAAAAACATCGTTTAACCAATGATGTGAGTCTCCTATTGTCTAGATATATCCCTATGAGGAATCGAGGACCTTGAGTCCTAAGGAAGTTATGATCTTTATGTGGAAATATTGGGATATATGAAATATCTCCATTTTTATGAATTTGAGAGGCCAATGAAAATATTAGAGTGTTCTTAGACTCTTGAAGTCTTGGACCAAACCTTACAGAACCCTGAAAATTGGTTAAGTCCCGAAGTTTGAGCATTAGCCAGTGGAAGAACCAAGAGTTAAGTTGGGAAATTTTATAGTCGTTAATTCAAAAAGGTGAGTGGATTCCAACCCTTTGTAGGGAAGGAATCATCGTACTGAATGAAAGAGTGTTGGGACTTATGTGAATTCCAATGATGATGATGAAATCCTAGAAGGTGTGACAAGGACCGTTGATATGTCAGGAGTAACCCTGACAAGATCTGGATCGTTGGTGTCAGACACATCATCATCAGGAAATTGGAGATCGATAAAGTTGGGGTAAAGGCCTCCATGAGAGTATCGTCAACGATGCGAATTTGGGGAAGAGATGAGATTCATTAATCGGTATGTGGATGAGAGTTGATCTCAGTCGTAGATTCTGTGTAAGTGAGAAAGGGATTAAGGTTGTCACGGTAATGTGGTTGGCCGGGAAGGATGCCAATATGCCCTTTGTAGTGACATGTGTCACTACGGGAGTGGTCGATGGACACAAGTGTTCCTCGATGAACTGAAGGCCCTTGGGTCTTCGACTGAAATCTAGACCTTTAGATCTAGATACTGATAGATCTCATCCATTCATCAAAGGATGCCCAACATGGGTCTATAATTGTGTATAGGAGCAGGGGTCATCGTCGACGATATTTGGAGATTAAATGACAATCGACGAATGACAAGTGGGTGAGATGAGATCTCATCCATCGTTTCATTATGGGACCTGTTGGCTCACTACAACCAAGATTGGATAGTGAAATATAATGGTCATGTAGGTTATGATTTCCAACGTAATCAAAACCGTTCAATTCCAATTACCAAGATCCATCATATCTGGGAGTCACCGATGGGGAATCATCGTCAAAACAATTGGTTGGGGTGACTTAGAACTCCAAAAAAGTAAATCCTCGTTGATGATGACAAAGGTTTTGTGAAGGGAAGATTCCACCTTGCTGCCACGCCAGCGACACATCGGAAGGTACGAGTGGTAGGAAGCCACATGGATGCCACATGTTAGTGAGATGGATTTTGATAGTAGGAGGTTATAACTTTAGATGCAGAAAATTGAATTTGAGCATATTTATAATCGCTGGAAATCTCTCAACAAGTAGAATCCATTTGTGGCCATTAGGATTAGATCTAAGTGGAGTAGAAAAATATAAAACTTAACATCCCACGAGCCTAAGAGAGGATTAGGGGGTCGGGTGTGCTACAGAGTGGTATCAAAGCATAGTTCAAACTCTAGGATTAAATGGGTCACTAAGACTGCTTGAAAATCACCTATGAAATTTTGTATGATGTTTAACATGTATGATTTAAATTGGTAATGTAATTACGAATGATGGTTGTTGTTTCAACATGCATGACGTACTAAAAGGAAGTAGAGGTGAACAATGTAGAGTAGTATGGATGACACCTCGCATCTCAGAGATGAGGAATTTGATGGACAGAGAGATAGACAAACCCCTCCATATTTAATGACCACTGCTAGAAGTCTGAAGGTAGACATTGAGAGGCTCATGAGAGATCACTACTACATATGTAAATAAAAACTGACATTGTACTTCGATAGTATGTATAAAAGCAGTCGTACTGTCATATTTTATTTACGTTTTTTTTTTATTTTTTTAAACAATCCCCGACGTTCGTCGGATAACTAAAAAACGTGACTTAACCATCGGATAATATAGTTTGATGGATATACGATGTCCTGACACCATCGAATATCCGACAGTTGATTAGGTCAATTATCCCCATTATTAACTTTGACGAATTCAATATTTTGTGACCATTAAGAAATGTATCTTTGGTCATCATCCATCGGAAGTCCAATGAAAAAGGGATATACAATTAAAAAAATTCAAAATATTCGAGACGTTCGACATTGTTTCTATACTAGCGATGGTTTGCAAATTAGGTTATATATGGGGGATTTTTTTGGTCAGAATGGAAAAAAAAATTATTCTGTTAATTGCATTACAAATAGTTAAACTACTTAGGTTGATTTTTGAAGACAATCATCATTAAATGTTTGGTAAGAAAAATGTCACATAACATTCCTTACGTAGGAAAAGGAGACATGAGATCTGCATTGGAGGCTTTGGGTGATCTAAAATGTTGTTTCCTTTGTAAAAGGTGTAGGGGCTATAATAGAAGGAGACTTTTAATAAAGACTGATAAAAAACATTGTATAAAGTATGGACACCTTGAAGTTGGGCATGAATATTGTCCCTTGGTAAGTTATTCATTATATGTCTTTATATTGTAGATTTTTTTTGTAAATATTTATATGTTAAATGTAGAAGAAAAATAATGAATTATTTTTTCATTATGGATATATTTTACATACACAACAAATTGAGAGTAAGTTAAGAATAGAAGAAGTAGACATAAGATGTATATTTTAATTAGGGTTTAGGGTAGGCTTTAGTGGTTAATGGGTTTAAGGTTTACGGGTACAGGGTGTAAGGGGTTAGGGGTTAAGATTTTAGTGGTTTAAGGGTTAATAAGGCCATTAAGGCTCAATGGTTAAGGGGTTAGGATTTAAGGTAGGTTTAGGGTGTGTAGGTCCTATGGGATTTAGAGGTTAATGGTGTTTTAGGTATTAAGGGGTTAGGTCGGGTTAGGGGCTAATAGTTTAGGGGATTAAGGGGCTATGGATTATTTGTTAAGTTATGGGTTATGGGTTAAGGGTTAGGGGGAATGGGTTTAAGGTGTTAAGGATCAAGGAGATAGGTTCTAAGGGTTTAGGAGATAGGGATTAAAGTGTTAGGGGTTAATGGTTTACAGGTTAGGGTTGGGTTAAGGGTTAGGGATTAGAGGGTTATATAAGTTGATCACAACCCCTTATAAACCATGGTCTCCAAGTTGTGGGAAAGTTGTCATCAACTTAAAATTCGTGGTCACCAAGTGAAATCAAGGAAAAATATTACATAATGAAGAAGGTGAAATAATAATATATTACTTTTGTTGGTTGTGACTATATATCTCACAAAGTGTCTCTCTTTCTACATGTCAAGAAAAATAACATTTTTCCTATATTTATTCAACATATTCATAAACATATTGATAAATTTCACAAGTTTCATCATTAATTTGTTTCCTTTGTTTCTCTCTCTCACCTAAGTTGATTTCTCCATATGGAATACCAACTCCTAAGTACCCCTAAATGTCATATGGCCAATAACATATTAACCCCTAATCCCTTATCCCTTGACCCCTTATAAACCCCTAAATCATTAAGTACCCCAATCCTTGACCCATAATTACCCCTTAAACCCTAATTACCCTTAAACCCCAATTACCCCAATTACCCTTAAACCCTAACCCCTAACCCTTGCATCACTAATGTGTCAACTCATACTCCCTCAGTTCTCAGCCCCTTGTAAATTAAACTGTGGTATCCAAGTTGGGCCTAGGGAAGTTTCCATCCACTTAACACTTGTGGTATCTAAGTGAAATCAAGAAAGAATACGACATAATGATGAAGGATAAATAAGAATATGATGTTTTTGTTGGTTGTGAATATATGTCTCACAAAGTGTCTCTCTTCCTACATGTCAAGAAAAGTGTCTATCTTTGTCTTTGTTGTCTTTTTTTTCCTATATTATATTTATGAGTGTTTGTATCATTTTAATATTTGTTATATACACTAATATTACTTGATTGTTTGTAATTATAAAGGAATGAAGCCATAGTGCATTGCCCATGGAGGAAGACGTGGTTGTGCAAGCACATGTTCAGGAACATGGAGCAAATATTGAAGATCAAGTTAATGATCCTATGGAAGAAGATGGGACAAATATATTGATACATGAGCCATTTAATAATGATGGAATGGATAATGATGATTATCCACTTGATGGTGTTTTTGATATACCTATACTTGAGAAGGAAACACAGACACTTTATGAAGGCTCCAAAACAAGTCTTCCCTCTGCTCTATTGTTATTGTTGAACTTAAAGGTTATGAATGGTTTGTAAAACACTTTTATCACACAACTTCTAAAGTCTGTAATATAGTTTGTCACATTTAGTACATGATGACAAAGGTTTTTTTTTCCTCTATTTTTATTGTTAGTTGATCATATATACAATTTGGATGCAATATATATGATTAATATTATTTACATTAGCCAGTATTGCACACATTTCAGAGTGTTGCGCACACCTGAGTAAGTGCGCACATTTTACAGTGTTGTGTGCACCTAAGTAAGTGTGCGGGAATTACCTAGAAGTGTGAATCAAGTTGGTTTGTATATATGCATGTGTGTGTGTGTTTGTGTGTATATAAATGTATATGTATTGAGTCTGGAGAGCCTGTGTGGTTATGAGGCTGGTGAATTGGGATGCAAATATACTAGTGCGCCTATCCATGTAAAGTGTAATTATTCCTAGTCGTTAATAATATCACATCATTCCAAGTACACAGACTTAGAAGAAAAGAGATTGGGGGATAACTCCACTAGAAAATGGAAAAGGGGGGGAGACTTAAGTTGTAAGGAATATTTTATTAATATTTTCAGAAAAGTTTAATTTATGGATAAATTATTTTATCATAAGTTCCCGAGAGTAGGAAACGAGTCACCAAGTGGCTTAAACTACTTTTGAAGGTGACAAGTGTTGATTTTAAGGCATGCAATGTATATTTTTGGCCTTAGTGTATTTGTTTTTTTGGGGGGGGGGGATATTATTCATTTTCTTGTAGGGAGAAGGGGTTAGACTGTCTGGAAAATATGACTATTACCTTATATGTAGAGAATTTTGTAAGCGATTTATGTTTTGTATTCATAGTTATGTTTTCAAAGAGGCGGGTTGTCAGGCCCATGAGAAGTCTCTTTAGTTGAGAGATATGTTGTTGAAGAGGTGGGTATTCAGGTCCATGAGCATACTCTCCAGGTGAGAGAGTTTCTAAGAATTGTTCCCTAGTGCATTAGGAATTATTTGTAGTTATTGAAGACTTATTTTCCGGCCTATTGTTGGAACCCTGAAAGGGAAGTGGGGAAGCCAAGGGATTGTTGAGAAAAGAAGGGGCATGCTTCCTTGGGTGTGATAGGTGCATGGGGAATGAGATATTGTATACTTGTTGTAGTAGTGGCACCTTGGACTAAGAAATTCTACTGAGCATTAGACCTTAGTCTATCACTAGAAACCTTTCTCCCTGGTGAACCTAAGCCTCAGCTCGGGGGTGACCTATTACTGACAGTATACAAGAAATAGAATCTATGGATGCAAGGAATGTATGATCTTTGCAAGAAGTTTGTGACTTTCATAAAAGATAAGTGTCTTTATGTGCTTATTTCATTTTATATGTACTTATTTATATGTGTTTGATATGGGTTAATTCTTGTATGTTATCTCATATAAGTAATTGTTGTTATTTGGTTTAGTACTTCTTACACATGTAAGTATGGTTCTTATATCTTGTATTTGTAGACGTGAATGAATATAAAAAATGTTGATATTCTTTCATGTTAAGTAATCCTTTGATATTGGTCATGATTCTCCAAGGAAAGGTTTGAATGGTCAGGTGCACAGGAAAGTATATTGTATGCACAAGAGGATGGAACTCATGTATGTGTATACGAAAATAGACCCCACGCACAAGGAAAGTAGATTTGGCATGTGATGCCAGGATGGTTGTGCACACACTAGTGTTGTGTGAACAATATGCATCTGCACAATAGTTTTTAATTACTTCCATTGTGTTTTAAGTTATGTAAAAATAAGAAAGATAGTGTGGTGAGACTTAGATTGAGGTTGAACACATTACTTCAAGTGATGTTGCGCATACTAGTGTTTTGGAGTAGAATCTATGCAATGGATTTTGAAGTAGTATTGTTCAGTAGTACGTTGGGTAATGTTACAGTATCATATCAAAAGCAGTTTGGTAATGAGAATGTTACATAGAAACATAAGTTGAGGCTGTGGTAACATGGTTGAGCCTGGGTGGCTAGGGACATTATGGATTGGTATCAAAGCATGTGGTAAATTTTGGTAATGGGAAACATTACAAGTTGGTAATGGGACCCAACTGGGAGACCGGGTATGTTGCATTGTGGTATCAGAGCATGTGGTAAATGTTGGTAACGGGAAACGTTACAAGTTGGTAATGGGACCCATCTACGATATTGGGTACATTACATTATCATATCAGAGCTATTGGTTCAACACTAGTCTTGTATGGGCCATAGGTCAACAAGAAGAATCAGATCTCTAGTTTTAAAAATGAGCCTGCATGGGACGAGTTCTACTTAAGGAAAAATTTGAACTGGTAAGTGGCCGAATTTGGAATTCCAACATGGCCATGGTGCACATTAAATAAGAATGCGTAGATGTGCGCACTAAATATATAATATTACAGTGTGTGAAACTAGAACTGCATAGTAAAACATGGTGCATGGTTGTGAGCACTAAAAGTTTGGGGATGAGAAGAACAAATTTTTGGTGCATGTGCATTACTGATACACGGTGTACATGTTAAAAATTGACATCGCGCATTGGTGTATTTTGAATACCAATACACACATGGGCTTCAGAAGAAAGGATTCTGATAAGATGGTGCAGATTTTTCATGAAGTTATTTCATAAATTAATCTAAAAAATCTTGTTGCCTACACATTTTGTATAATTATCAACGATTAGAGTAGGACAGAATCAACGTAGAAGGTAAAAAAAACATGGAAAATGCATAGAGGACTTACAATCCTGATGATGAATACGAGGATTTGTATGTTGGATTGGGTGTTGATGGTACAGAATCCAAGGAGGAGCACATAAAGTTGGTATAAACCATAAAGGGATTGCAAAAGTATGTCCAAAGCTATAAGGATGATAACGAAAGGATTATAAAACCCAAGGAGCAAAAATATGACCTCAATGTCAAGTTGATGCAAATCTTGGACTAAATAGAAAATAAAATCGATAAGGAGACGGAGTCAAGTAGATCATGAAGTAGTAGGTCTCATGATGAGAAAATAAGAGAAGAAAAAAGAGCTAGTAGGCATTGACCTCAGTCGCCAAAGCATTCTTTCAAGAAAACGTTCAGTATCTCAAGTCCATATCATGTCAGAAAGAATAAGAGAAGGACTGGGGTGGACGATCTACAGGGAGAAATGAATAAGATCAAGCATCCTACATTTGACGGGGACCACAATAAGGATGAAGATGTGGAGACCTAGTTGTGGGGTATGATGAAGTACTTCCAGCTACATAATTATTCTATGCAGGAAGAAGGGAGAATTGTTATCTATCAACTAAAAGGAAAGGCATCAATGTGGTAGGATAAATATGTGCAGGTGCAACAGATTAATGAAAATAAGGTTACTTGGAGGAACTTCAAGAGGTATTTCCAAAAGAAATACTTAACCAAGATGTACTATGACAAGAAAATGAAGGATTTCTTTGAAATCAATCTTAGGGTTATGACGATAGATGAGTATGAAAGAAGATTCTTGGAGATACTGAAATATGTCGCATTCATCAAGGATGAGCAAGTTAAAATTTATAGGTACCTGAGTGGGTTTCCCTCATTTATTAGTAAAAAAAATATAGTATGATGATCCCAATACATTGGAGGAAACCGTAACATGCGCTAAATGTCTTTATGATCAAAAAAAGGGAAGACTGACTTTCCAAAAGTCTTGAGAAGATAAGATGAAAAGCAAGGTGGATCAAAGGAAGAAGGGGGCTAAGCCACTGTTTTTCAGAAATACAGTGCAAGGACATCCAACTCCCAAGAATTCTAGAATGATGGAGACAATGGAGAAAAATTCAAGGAAACAATCAATTCAATATTGGATTTGTGGAGGAGATCATATGCACAGAGATTTCCCGCAAAGAGGATTGTGTATAGTGTACAACAAGCTGCCATAGTTGAGGACATGGGTAGAAATGTACCGAGGATTTATGAAGACCTGGATAACAATAAAGTTGAGTTTCAGTCACACATGATCGAAGGGGAAGGTAAGATTAACGACCAGCCCATTGTTATTTTAATTGATTCAGAAGCTAGTCATGGTTATCTAGATCCTAAGATGGTGGAAAGGTTCCAATTGCCAAGAATCAAGCTTCGAAAACCTTGGTTGGTGCAGCTAGCTACAGGAGAAACAAGGAAAATTAATGATATGGTTAAGGCATGTCCAATGGAGATGAATAGACTGTGCACGAAGGTTTATTTTAATATTAGACCTCTGGGCTCGTACAATTTCCTCATTTGTATGGATCGGTTGGATGAGCACCATGTTCTCCTAGATTGTTACAATAAGGAATTCACTTTCTTAGATAAGGAAGGAAACTTAAGAATGGTTCAATGAATTCCAAGAGTTTTAACTATCAGAGAAGTTTCAGCATTACAATTGAAGAAAAGCTACAGGAAAGGATGCCAAGTATTTGCAGTGCACATGGAAGAGGAACCTAAGGATAAAGTTCCAAATGTTGAAGGTTGTGTAGTAATGAAAGAGTTTGAGGATGTATTTAAAGATATATCGATGTTGCCAATGAAAAGAGATATTGATTTCTCTATAAATATGATTCCTGGAGCAACACCCATATCTAATACTCCTTATAGGATGAGTATTTCATATTCGAAGGAGTTACAGATGCAACTTGAAGAGATTCTAAAGAAGGGGTATATACGCACAAGTCTGTCTCCTTGGGGTGCCCCAGTATTGTTCATGAAGAATAAGGATGGTACATTCATACTCTTTATGGACTTCAAGAAGTTGAACAAAGTAACAATAAATAACAAGTATCATTTTCCAAGGATAAATGACCTCTTTGATCAACTGCAAGGCACGCAAATATTTTCAACGATTGATCTCGGATCTAGATATCACCAGGTGAGAATTAAAGAAGAATACATCAACAAGAATACCTTTATAAAAAGGTATGTACATTATGAGTTCATAGTGGTGCCTTTCAAATTATCAAATGCAAAAGTTTTCTTCATGTGTCTGATGAAGGGAATTTTTAGAGAGTATTTAGATAAGTTTGTCATTGTATTTTTGGATGGCATACTTATTTACTGTAAGTCGAAAGAGGAGCACGATAAACACTTAAGGATGGTAATTCAAGTATTTAGGGATATTCAAATCTATGAAAATTTGAGCAAGTACTCATTTTACTAGCGACAAATTCATTATTTGGTTCATATTATTTCCAAGGAAGGAAAAGTTATGGATCCAGAAAACATAAAATCCATTGAAGAATGGCTGACACCAAGAAATTTTGTAGAAGGTCCTTTATGAGACTTGCAGGTTATTATAGAAGGTTTATTGAGGTTTTCTCAAACATTTCACATCCAATTACATCCTTGAAAAAGAAAGGTGCGTGATTAGAATTGACTCTGGATTGTGCAAGGAGTTTTCAACATTTGAAGAGCTTGTTGACAAGTGCACCAAATTTAAGAATTGTTGATTTAGATGCAGACTTCGTTGTGTTCATGGATGCATGCAAGGAAGGGATCGAGGGATTCCTGAGTCAGAATGGGCATGTGGTGTGTTATGAATCACGAAAGCTAAAACAACATGAAAGTATCTATGCTACTCATGAATTAGAGTTGGCAGCCATAGTGCATGCCCTGAAGATGTGGTATCACTATCTCATGGGTAAAATATTTGAGTTGAGGACAGATCATAGTGGTTTGAAGTATTTTTTTGGAAAACAAAGTTTAAATTCCAGACAAAGCAGATGGTTATATTTCCTCATTCAGTATCACTTTCACATAAATCGTATAAGAGTAAAGAAGAATAAGGTGGTCAATGCACTCAATAGGACGGTGCATGAGATGCATGCTACAGTCATTAGCATGTACCAATCAGATTTGTGTGACATAATTTTAGAGGTTTCCAAATAAAATCAGTGGTATATAGACATAAAGGCAACTTTACAACAAGGTATTCAGCAGTAGAAGTTTGAAGGTTATGGGTAGGAGAGGATGGAATCATCATATATAGACGTAGAGTCTATTTTCCAAATGTTCAAGAGATGAAAATTTTTTTATTGTCAGAGATGCATAAAGTTACTTATATTGGACATCTAGGCTATCAGAAGACAATTGTCACAGTAAAAAAGAAATACTATTGTCCAAGTATGAAAAAGGAGGTTGCTAATTTTATTTCTAGATGCCTTGAATGTCAGAAGGTCAAAATTGATCACAATCATCCAACTAGATTTCTATAGCCTTTTCCCATTCCTATGTGGAAGTGGGAATTTTTGACCATGGATTTCATAACTAAGTTGACTAGGAATACTAAGCAGCATGATTCTAACATGGTAGTGGTGGACAATCTTACTAAATCTTCCCATTTTATTCCAGTGAAATCAATGCAGAACAAAACCAACATTGTTGCTATATACATGTGATAAATTGTTAAGTTGCATGGTGTACCTAAGACAATTGTGCCTGATAGATTCCAAGTTCACTTCAAAATTTTGGAAAGGGATATTCAAAGGATTTGGGACAAATATGAAATTTAGCACAATATATCACCCTGAGACAGATGATCAAATAGAAAGAGTAAATCAGGTGATTGAATATATGCTTAAGATGTATGTGATGGATAAACCATAAAAATGGGAAGATTACTTGCATTTGGTTGATTTTACTTACAACAATGGGTATCAAGCATCTCTAAATATGAGCCCATTTGAAGAACTGTATGGTAGAAGGTGAAAAAAACCTGTGATTTGGATAACCCAATAGACTGCATAGTAGTTGGGCCACATTTACTTCGGGAAATGGAAGAGAAGATTGTAAGGATAAGGAATAATTTAAAGGTTTCCCAAGATAGGAAGAAAATATGCGTAGATAAAGGGAAAATACACAGATAATTTAAAGTGGGGGACCACGTGTTTTTGAAAGTTAAAGCCAGACGTAGTTCCATGAAGTTGGGGAATTTCTCTGAGTTGGTAGTGTGCTATTGTGGGCCATTTGGAATCCTAGAGAGGAATGATCATGTCACATATATGTGTGCATTAACTTCATCCTTGTATATTCATAATGTTTTCCATGTGTCATTTCTTAAAAAGTATGTACCTGATGTTAATCATATTATTGATTGGAATGTGATTTAGGTGGAGCCAAAAGGCGATTTTTGAGTGAAATCAATTTGCATATTGGATCAAAAAATCAAACAACTCTAGAATCGATTCATGGAGTTGGTAAAGTTCCAATGGAGTTGGTATAGTCCTGAGGATGCAACTTGGGAGTGTCAGGTTGCTATGCAAGTAGAGTATCTGCATCTTTTTGAAGATTTTTAAAATTTTGTATGTACATGTGTATATGATGCACTGAGGATAGTGCATAAATAAGGGGGAGGGGAATGTAATGTCTGTAATATGAACCCTTTATAATTGTACATATAAGCTGGTGAGTTGTGGTATCAATTGTGAACATAATTGTGCAATAAGGTTGGTGAGCCATGGGCATCAAGTTTGGTTTTGCATGCACCTAAGTAGTGCGCGAAGAATTGGTATCAATGAAAGGATGTGCACATTTCATAGTGTTGCACACACTTAAGTAAGTGAGCACATTTTACATTGTTTCATGCACTTGAGTAAGTGTGTCATGGGAATTACCTTGAAGAGTGCATCGAGTTGGATTGTGTGTGTGTCTGTGTGGATGTATATGTATTGAGGCTGGAGAACATATGTGCTTATGAGGTTGGTGAGTCAGGATGAAAATTGGCCAGTGCACCTATCCATGTAAAGTGTAATCATACTCAGTCATTAATAATATCACATTGTTTCACGCAGATATACTCAGAAAGAAAGAGATGGGGGGATAACTCCACCGGAAAATGGAAAAGGGGGGGAGACTTAAGTCGTAGGGAATATTTTATTAATATTTCCAGAAAATCCTAATTTATGGATAAATTATTTTATCCTAAGTTATCAAGGGTAGGGAATGAGTCATCAAGTGGCTTAATCTACTTCTGAAGGTGACAAGTGTTGATTTTAAGGAATGCAATATATATTACTTCCCTTAGTGTATTTGGGGGGGTGGATTATTCATTTTTCTCATAGGCATAGGGGGTTGGATTGTTTGGAAAATATGATAATTACCTTATCTGCAGAGAATTTTGTGATGGATTTCTCTTTTGTATTCAGAGTTATGTTGTCAAAGAGGCGATTTTTCAAGCCTGTGAGCAGTAAATTTCGGTGAGAGATTTGTTGTTGAAGAGGTTGGTTGTCAGGCCCGTGAGCATACTCTACAGGTGAGCGTTTTGTTGGAAATTTTTCCCTAGTGCATTGGGCATTAGTTGTAGGGCTTGAAGACTTCCTTTCCAGCTTGTTGCTAGAACCATGGAAGGGAAGTGGGGTAGCCAAGGAATTATTGAGAAGAGAAGGGTCACACTTCCTTGGTTGTGACAGGTTCCTGGGGATGAGAGATTGTAGAATTGTCGTAGTAGTGGCACCTTGGACTGAGCAATTATGTTGAGTATCGTACCTTATTCTGTCACTAGGAACCTTTTTTCCTTGTTGGATTTAATCCCTAGCTCAAGGGTGACTTGTTGTTGAAATTATATGAGAAACAGAGTCTATGGTTGGGAGAAACATGTGAGTTTTGCATGTAGTTGGTGACTTTCATAAAATCTAATTGTCTCTGTGTTTTTGTCTCATTTGATGTGTGCTTATTTATCTTTGTTTGATATGGATTAATTCTTGTATGTTGTCACATATAAGTAATTTTTGTTATTATGTTTAGTATTGCTTGCACATGTAAGTATGGCACTTATAACCTTTATTTGTAGACATGCATGCAGCATGATTATGATGAAGGTTGATAGTCTTTCCTATTAAGTTATCCTTTGATATTGGTCATGAGTCCCCAAGGAAAGGTTTGAATGGGTGGTTGCATAGAAAGTAGCATTTGTGCACATGAGGCTAGAATTCATGTGTGCATACAGGAAAATAGATCCTCCACACAAGGAAAGAAGTATTGGCATGTGACGTTGGGAGGGTGTTGAGCACTCAGAACACCCTAAAAAAAATTTATCAATTTTTTTTCTTTTTTGGGTACCACTTGATATTCTCCACTTTCTGATTCGATTTCATTTTGGGAAAAAAAAATTCTTTGCTTATTTTCATGACTCTCATCACCTATTCGGGTTTTATTGAACTTATGAAACCCCATGAATAAAAAAACCTTAACACCCGAATAAAGAATTGACAGCCAAAAACTTCACCCAACATGCTCAGGTTCGGCATCGGAAGGAATTCAAAGAAGAAAAAGGAACCACTTGAAACTGAGACCGTTTCTTCTTCCAAAAAGAAGATTGAAATCCTCCCCAGACCCACACAAAATAAAACACAACCTGAAAACTCTGATTTGGAAAATTTAACTAAAGTTGTTCAAAAACTGTCTAATCAAGTTATAGATTTAAAAAGGTTGATTGAAGAAGCTTCCTCGAGTAAAGGACCATACAAACCCCCTTTCCGAAATCCTTTTCCTACAAACCGATCTAATCCAAACCTAGAAGGCTTGAACCTAGAAAGTTTGCAATGTGCCCTTCAGACAATTCTAGAAGCCCAAGATAACTTGATGCCCCCTGATGTTCCTCAAGAGGAGGTTGAATAGGAAACAGTTCAAGAAGAAGAGTCTTCTCCAAACATCTTTGGACATTTCTCGGATAGCATCTTTCAAGCCATCTTAGAGACTGTTCACCCTTATAACACTAGGAGCAAGAAAACAAACAAGCCTTCTATCGAGAGCACTACATCTTCACCTCCAAAGCCATCTAAACCAGTAGAAACTAAACAGAGCAATGCTAGCCCCAAATTAGATTACGATGTTGTTGAAGATCTTAAAAAATTAAGGGCTAACATTTCTATTTATGAGTTGTTGAAGTTTCCATTTTTGTTACAGAAAATGTTGCAAAATATTTCAGAAAACGGCAAGAATGGTAATTCAAATGGTAACAAGGTTGTGCAAAGAAAAGTTCCACAGAAGACTTCCACTAAAAATAATCCTAATCCTCAAGATAAAGGAAGCCTTCGTGTAGTTCTTGTAAATAATGTAAATAATGTAAATAATGTAGATAAAGTAGCATTAGAAATTGCAAGTAAGAAACCACAAGCTACTACTCTAAGTACTCGCAAGAATGTACCTCCTTTTCTTTTAACTTTCGAAATTTTCTATAGAAATGTGCATAATTGTATGGTTGACTCAGGAGCATCATCAAATGTGATGCATTGGTCTGTCTGCCAAAAGATTAACGCTGAAGTGGAACCATCTTCTTTGAAAATCATACAACTTGATCGAACAGATGTTAAAGTTATAGGCGAACTAAAAAATGTATTGATTAGATTATCGTCTAACCCAAAGGCTCATCAGGTTATTGATATAATTATGGTGGATATTCCAGAAGTGTATGGTTTGTTTTTTAGCAGGGACTGGTCGGAGCAACTACATGGTTACTTCGCAACAGACTGGTCTCACTTATGGCTTCCAGAGAATGGTAAGCCCAACAAGATCAGGGTGAATCATGAGAGTTACCTTAAGTTCACGGTTACAGATTTGAACGACCCTAATGAACCATACACACCTCCTGTTGATTCACTTGAAGTCCAAAGGATGGACACCTTCTTCGGAAACTTCATGGCCAAGGTTTCACCTGTCAACAATCCAGAATAGTAGTCTAATATCATAGCATGCATGCAACCAACAGCTTCTATACAATAGTCCCATGAGCTCGATGGAAACCAAATTTGGTCTCTATATTTAGACGGTTCCAAGTCTAAAGAAGGAGCTGGTGCAGGCTGCATCATTATCAATCTAGCAGGTAACAATACATTATTGGCTTGTAGACTAGAATTTGAATGTACTAACAATACTGCAGAATATGAGGCTTTATTGCAAGGTCTTAGAAAATCCCTGGATATGAACATTCAAAACCTGGTTGTATTTGGCGACTCTGAAATAGTGGTTAGGCAGGTAAGAGACTCTATACATTGTCTTTCCCCGCATCTCAAAAGTTACCAGTCTGAGGTATGGAGTTTAATGAACAAATTTTTTGCTTTCAATATAAATTCCATTCCTAGATTAAATAATGCTGAAGCAGATCTACTAGCTAATGTAGCCTCTAAACTTCTTCCTGCAGAAGGCTTATCCCCAAACGCATTCTCCATGGAGCTATTCTTTCGACCATCTGTTCCTGACAATATTACAAACTGGAGAGTATTTGACGATGATCAGCAGATCATTAAATTTCTACACATGAAAGAAACCTTTCAAGGTGCAGTGATCGATGAACGCACGCACGATGACAATTTGCACGATTTTACGGTAATACCTGATCCGAAATCTCCTGAAGCTCTATCGGACATGGTAAATTACATACCCAAATCTATTGTTAGATTAGAAAAGTTTTATGATTTTGAAGATAAATTTAAAAAAACGGTCAATTGTAAAACTAATAGTTCCTCGTTGTCTTATGAAAAAGTCAATTTAGGGACTAGTGAAAATCCTCAGTGTATCAATCTAGGTTTGGGATGTTCTAGACAAGAAAAAGTTGCTTTTGTCAAATTGTTTAAAGAATTTAAGGATGTCTTTGCATGGACATATGAGGATCTCAAAACGTTCGATCCTAATATTATACAGCATGTCATCCCAATGAAGCCCCAAACCTTACCCTTCCAACAAAAATTGAGGAAAATGCATCCTAAACTAGAACCGACAATTCAAAAAGAATTGAATAAACTCCTAAGTGCTAAAATAATTTTTCCGGTTAGACACACTCAGTGGGTTTCCAACCTTGTCCCAGTTCGAAAGAAAAATGGGGAAATTCGACTTTGCGTCGATTTCCGAAACCTCAACAAAGAGTCTGATAAAGATAATTATCCTGTCCCACCCATGGAACAGATCCTTCAATAGGTATCTGGTTCCAAGAAGATATATTTATTGGATGGTTTCTCTGGATACAACCAAGTCCTGATGTCTCTGCCAGACCAACTAAAAACTACCTTCCGTACCCCGTGGGGCACTTATGCTTATCGCAAAATGCCCTTTGGATTGATTAATGCTGGTGCTACCTTTCAGAGAGCAATGGACATTGCTTTTTGAGGCTTAATCAATCACTCTGTTTTAGTTTACTTAGATGATGTGACCGTTTACTCTAAAAACAAAGACGATCATCTAGCTCACTTACAAGCAGTTCTACTACGATGTCGTAAATACGGCATCTCCTTGAATCCCAAAAAGTCCATCTTTGCAGTAGAACATGGTAAATTACTAGGATTGATTATGTCTAGTAATGGGATGATTATTGACCCTGAGAGGACTCAAGTCATTGCTAAAATTCCCCCTCCTACATCCAAAAAATCTATGTAGTCTTTCCTAGGCCAAATTAATTTCGTGAGAATATTTATCCCCAGTTTCTCCGAAATGGTCAAGCCTCTCCAGAACCTGATTAAGAAAGACACCCAACAGAAAATCAATCTTTTAATGCCATAAAGAAGGCCATAATAGACGCTCTGTCTCTCATGAGCCATGATTTCTCTCAAGACTTTACACTCTATACTTTTGCCTCTGATCGTTCCTATGCCGCAGTCCTAACTCAGAAGAATACTGAGAACAACGAAGTACCCATCGCCTTTATGAGCTCTGCTTTAAAAGGTTCTGAACTTAACTACCCAGCGGTCGATCGGCAAGCCTACGCTATTTTCAAAGCAGTTAATCACTTCCAGTCCTATCTTTTGAATTCAAGGACGAAGGTCATTGTCCCCTACCCTGCCGTAAGGAACTTGTTAGTGCAAAAGGAGTTAGGAGAGAAGAGATCCAACTGGGTCACCTCCTTGCAGGAGTATGACCTGGAAATCACCCCATCACATATCGTGAGAGGCCAAGGGTTGTGTAAATTGGTTGTTGATTCAGAAACAGGACAGCAAGAAGATAGTGATACGTCAAACCTAGAACAACGCGATCAAAGTTTGATTTGTTGCGCACAAAACCTCGTTAGTCCTTGGTACGACGATATTAGATTCTATATTGAACATGGATCAGCACCCCATCACCTTTACCCCGCCAAAAAAAGAGCGTTGAGACTAAAGTCCACCTCCTTTCATCTAGTTAATGGTATATTGTTTCGTCAGAATTTTAACGGCGTACTGATGCGCTGTCTTGAAAAAGACGAAGTAGAAAAATTCTTGCTTGAGTTGCATGCAGGAGAAGCTGGTGGTCACTTTGGTGGCGAAACCACTTCTCATAAGGTTTTAAGAGTCGATTACTACTGGCCCACGCTTTTTAGGGACGCCCATGCCTTGTGTCGTAAATGTATCATCTATCAGAAAGCATCAGGGCGGTTGCAAAAATCAGCCTTCCCCTTGCAACCAGTCTCAGTAGATTCTCCTTTCCAGCAATGGGGCCTTGATATCATAGGTCTTGTTAACCCTCCATCCTCACAACAACACAAGTATATTGTGACAGCCACAGACTACTTTACTCGATGGTCCGAAGCTGCCGCGCTGAGAACTATTAACATAAGTCAGGTGATTGCTTTTCTGAACTCGAATATTATCACTCGTTTCGGTATCCCTGATTGTCTAGTCTTTGATAACGCTTCATACTTTTCTTCTCTTGAGATGAGTGAGTTCTCTTTGGATAAAGGAATAAAGCTAAAGTATTCTTCTAGTTACTACCCCCAGGGAAATGGCTTAGCAGAATCAACAAACAAGAACTAGATCAAAATCATCAAGAGAACAGTGGCTGAAAATCAAAAGAACTGGAACAATGCACTACTGAACGCACTGTGGGCTGATAGGGTAACACCCAAAGCCGCTATAGATAACTCCCCCTTTTTTCTCGTTTATGGCAGAGAAGCCATTCTTCCAGCTCACATTCTTCTTCCTTTCCTTCAGTTGTCACAAAAAGTCCAAGAAGAAGATTGTCCTCCTTTAGAAAGCCACATTAACACTTTGATGAAGTTAGAAGAAGTAATAACCCAAGCTAAGTGTAAATTAGATCAACATCAACAATTGATTAAAAGTTGGTTCGATTCTAATTCTACTTCTAATAGGAATTTTGAAGTAGGCGATCTTGTCTTAAAGTGGGACAAACCACACGAAGGAAAGGGTGAGCACACCAAGTTTCAAAACTTATGGCTTGGGCCATTTTTAATTGCTGAAAAGTTGGGTCCTAGTTCCTTTCGATTGCAGAATCTTGAAGGGAAGCTTGACACCTATCCGGTGAATGGCCAAGCCCTGAAGAGATACTTTGCTTGATAACTACCCTTGTATATTATGTAAATCTTTCGTTTTTGTTTGCATTTTTCGTTTTCTTTCTATTTTGATTTTGATTTGAATTGATCAGTTTTTTTGTGTTTTTTGAAAAATACGCATACCTGTGCACTGAACCATTCAGACAAAGACGATAGAAAAATTTCCATACTGAAATAACTTCTGAAAATTCGTGCAAACATCAATGATATATCTTTGAAAATGATATCTATGTTGGAAAATTTTGTTGTTTGAAAGAAGTTTATTGATTTCAATCTCTGAGCAAAGTTTGTCATGATCATCTATTATCTTTTTACGCTGACCCTTTTCTGTAAAGGAATGACTCAAAAAAGATGTCTCCCTGTCATAGGAAGTTGTTTTAATAAAACATTTCTGGAGCTAAATAAAGGACAGTGTTAAAAAATTATGATGAGGTCTGAAAAAATATGTTAAAATATCAAGATTATTAGCGTCACCCCGCTCAGCTATATATCTACAAAAGAAAAACAAAATAAAAATATTAATAAGAGTTGTGGGAAGTGCTTGTAAACCCGTCGGGATACTGAACAGGTCCGCTGGCAGCGGGTAAATGCATGCATGGCGCCAAGACAAATTCGTCGGGGTACTGAACAGGCCCGCTGACAGTGAAGCAATGTCGGGTACATGAAAATCTGCAAAAATATAAGAAACCTCTTTAATGTCCTTTATTCTGATCTAGAACTTCTTGACAGGATACAGATGTTAGAGTGGGTTAAATGGAAACCCTGTAGAGGTTGTGGACGCCTGATGGCAGCAGTGGCCATGCCAACAGTATTGAAGATTTTATCTTTAATATCGTGACTTGTTGATCTTAAGATTGTTATCAGTTTTCATCTTTTAAAACATCGCTGGAAAAGTTGGTAAATAATGATGTTTGTACGATTTTCTGGTTGTTGTTTTTGAGTTGAAATTTTCTTTGTTGTCCTAATCTGAATTTATTTATTTTGACAGAGATAACTGCTTCTACCAGTGTGTCACCATTGTTGGCAGCTAATTCAATTTTTTCTATTGTCCTATAAGCTGCCTACACCTATGTCTTGTGAACATCAAGTTTTTCGTCGCATTTTTCAAATAGACGATATTTTCATTTCTTGCGACACTTGCAAATTTGTTTCCATTAAGTTTTCACGACTGTAAGCGTGAAAACTTCTCCTTTCATGGTCACATTTCGATTACTATTTGAATTGTCGTTATCTTTTTATCGGTAGTTTCTATGGAACTTACCTTTGGTTTATCATTATATGGCTGAAAGGATTTTCGAAATATGCCTATTTGGACATTCTTATATTAATTGCATAACTTGATTTTATTAAACTTGTGAGGCATTGAGCGTATAGATTTATATTTTTTGGGACTTGCCTAGTCATTGAATTGCATAGGGATCATGATTTATTTTTGTTTCTATATATATGATGTGATCCTTATTGTTATTCTTTTATAGCTCTTGGCTTGTCAATTTTATGAGTATCGATTGGCACAATGGTTTAAAACTTTTGATTTATACAATGGCGCATTGTTAACACTCAGGGTTGGTTACACATTGAATATTCATGGCTTAAAAACTATAGTTGTGTTGGCACGTTGGCATAACACTCACCATTTGTTTTTTTGGTTTTGAACTATGCTATGATTGTTTGAACAGAGGTTGAACTTGGCGATTGTACTTTGCCATAACTATTTTGCATGGCGGTGAATAACTCCACCACCCTCGCATGCGCACATTAATGATCTCCCCTTTGATCATTCATTGTTGTTAGACCGAATGACTCTGCTCCTGTGCGTTGGTAAATTTGAACCAAACCCTTACCATGTGATCGCACCATGGCCCCAGTCGTCCGAGCTGAGCCCAATGGGAGCCAGGTCCTGTTGATGTTCGACAGTGCCCGTAGTGACCTCGAGGAAAATGGGTGGCTTCCATTTATACAAAAATGTGAGGGTTTTAACCTCTGCTTAGCTCGACAATTTGCTTTGACCTTTGATGGTTGTCGAGCCAAGGTCGGCGATGTTCAATTGGAAATTGATGAACAGTTTATCAGTCTTGCTACGGGTTTTCCTGCCACTAGACAATGATGGTCCAAGAATTGCAAAGTAGAGGAGGTCCCTTGGATACTGCTCTTCTAGTCGCGTAAAATCACCTCCTGTGATAAAGGTTTTCCAGTAACTATGCTCAAACAGCGTTGGCATGATTTGTTGATGATAATCAAACAGTTTATCACCTGCGAAGGTCGGTACGGGTTTTTTTTCTTACACCACCTTCGTTTTCTTATGGTTTTTATGGGTTATCAGCTCAATATGCCTTATTATTTGCATAGAAGCCTATTTAAAATGTCAAATAAGTACAAAAGAAATCAAGTTGATAGTAGCCTTTTTCATTATGGGCTGGTCAAGCTTATTGTTTTCTGTTATTTGAGTCTACAAGGAGATTGTTGGAGCAATTTCATTGCTCGAAATGATTTTGAGGATTCAAACCCTACACAGGTCGATAAACCAGTGGTGAGAGAGGTCAAGATTGTACCTCCAGTACCCTACAATATCCTTTTACCCAAACCGTTGGCCGACCTTCCTACCGACCTACCCCATATTGTGACTAAGGATGTCGAGATTGTTAAGCCTGTGGGCAAAAATCCCAAGACAAAACCCAATGTAAACGCTAAAGGGAAAAGGAATTCACGTTTAATTTCGTGGATGGCAAGAAATAAGCCAAAACCTCCTGTCGATCCAAACCCTATCATGTTGAGTGAGGACTCTGATTCGGAAGTGGAGCGTTTCTTGGCTAGCAAATACCCCTATTCGCAAGGTTTGTGTGCCGAACACTCGTATGACTTTGTGACAAACCTACCCCCCTACCTACAAGACGACCCTAACTACCCAGGAATTAAGTTGCCTTGTGAAGCCCCGGTCATTTATCCAAAACCTCTCCTACTCTGTCTAAAACCCCAGTGCCACCCTGTGATCAATGCAGTTCATGGTTAGAGCGATATTATTTGGATGTGCCTATTCTCCAGTCAAGAATTCACTCTTTAGAGGACCAGGTTGCACTGCTTACCAGTCAAAAGGCCAAGCTACAAGACACTAATAAGAAACAAAAGACGACAGGCTCCATCTTGTTTAAAAATGTGGAATCAGCCACAGCTATCGTAAATTCTAAGTTGGCATAATTGAACAGCCTCGACATCACAAAGGTATATTTCGATATCACTTGTTTATGTAACGATTCAAATTCGGTTTTAAACAGATTTGTTTACAGCATTGATTGGCTCTGTTACATTGTATGCATTCTATACATAGCTTTGTTTTGACTAAATGGAAGTTAGTTTTCCCAGTTTAGCTTTGATTGGATTTTCTTCGATTTGATTGATCTTGGTGTGGATTTGATTTGTTTGATTGAATTAAAATGAATGCTCTGCTATCAATCGAATTTTATTGTACCTATTCAAGACAGGAAGTGTTTCTCATATCCAATTTAGAACACACTCGCATTTCATTTCGATTTCATTATAATGCATATGCTATGATTGGCAACAATTTTGATATGGTTAATTGTTACGGTTTTATGTCCCGTATGAATTTCGAGCAACAGGAGTAAAATCGGATCATTTCCAATGTGACTCTGTACAAAAACACCCAAATCGTGAATAGATTCAATTCATAACGATTATGCTAAAAACCCAGCCGGTTAATTCGCATTGGTTTACTGTTAACTCGACCATGTTATCAGTTGGATTCGTAATGGCAATGGATACTCTCTTTGAATTTGATTCGTAGAACGAGATTGACTATATCCAGATTCACGATTTATTTCTATATTAAACTCAGTCATGATTTGTTTCGATTGTTTGCCCAGTTTACAATTATCACTTATGTCGATTCTATTATGGTTGTGATCATAATTAATCGATTCTGTCTGTTGACTGTGCAAGGATCAATGATCGAAATCTATGACAGATTTTGGGTTGATGTTATTACGTATGTTTTTATTTATCCATAATCGAAGCAGTCTTTCTATCTTTGTAGTTGATTAAACGATATAAATCTTTTTCTATATAATTTTAACTATAACGGGTGGAAAGTGATTTTGTTAGATCGGATTGTATCTATTGTTCATATGATATGTTTTTCAAATGGATATGAAACAATCTCATTGTTGTTCAATTTTGACTCATTTACTCGATTTCGTGGTAACAGAAGAACAGAGTATTCCTATCTCTGTTTTCAATTGAATCATTTTGATCATGTTTAATGATGAATGATAAAATCATTTTGATTCATTTTTAAGTAATCATTGGAAGATAATTGGGTTTAATTCTTTTAAAAAGATTTGATTTGATTTCAATTCTGATCCTGTATGTTATTTTAGACTAGCTACAGAATCAGATGATTCTGTAGCTAAGTCTGTAGGATCAAATTTTTATTGTTTTATTGATAAAATATATCTCTAATTTTTGATTTATGGTCCATTTCAGGTGAATTCGAAATGGCATTGGATTTGATGAGCAGTTAGAGGATATTTGAGATATTTTACTTGCATTTTAATTTCCTAGTTTAGGTGATCTTGGGGATATTTTCCCAGATTATGTAAACAGTTTGATATTATCCACAGGGAGGTTTTACCCTGTGGGGAAACTTATAAATACTTATTATTTTTGTAATAATGATCATCCTCATTCGTGGGAGGACAAGGATATGAAATTTTAATACAGACTGAGACAGAATTTGATATTCTGCTACAGCTTTAGATTTTCATAATATCAATATTTTGTTCATGTTCTTGTGTATCAATTTGCATTTGGTTAATGACTACTTTAGCTATCTTAGTCTTTTGCAAATGATATGATTTAATCATTACCATCCATATCTGATTTCTTCCAGTGTTTAAAAAACATAGTAATTGTTCGATTCAGTTGTGAATGACAGATTTCTCTTCTTCATAAGTTGAATTATCAAGTATAAGTTTTTGCATAACAGGTTTCCCTTATTGCAGAGATTTATAAATCATATAATTGTTATGATTTTTTATGTCTTGTTTGTCCTGTAAACAACTCAAAGAGCAGCACAACCTATCGTTTACGAGAAGCTTCTGGATTAACCGGTGCGAGTTTCCTTCCTCCGACCAGCTTCGAAGTCATCATACACAGGACAAATTGGGAGCGTTTCCAGGTCATTTTTCCATTTGTTTGTTTAGTGTATTTATTAGTAGTTTAGCTTAGATATAAGTTTAGTTAGATTTATAGGTAGAATAAGTATATTAGATCGTTTAATTTCAGTAAGTTTTATTTCTTGTTTATAAAATCATAAAATCAAAAATATATCTCTGGCTATCTTAGGGCAGAAAGCAAATGATTTTTACAGGTTTTATTCAAATCTGCAAGTTGTAGATAATGTATATTTGTGAATAAGTTGTAATTTAGTTAGTAATTAGATAGTTAATTATTAGAGTTAGTGTAATATTAATTAGTAGTTTGTATATAGAATAGTTAGAGTAGTTAATATTTAGTTTTAGTTTAATTTATTTAGTATTAGTTTTTTTTATTTATTGTTAGTTAGTTTAGTTTGTTTTATTTTAGTTTTATGTTAGTTTAGTTTGTTTTATTTGTTTTAATTAGATTAGTTAGTTTAGATTAGTTTTCTCTTTGGTTTCCCTAGGACCTTAGATCGGCTAACGGAGCCGCTAAACCCGTTAGGGTGGTTCATTCCAAACGGCTTGGGTTATTAGACAACCTCGGACCAGCTCCACTCTCTCAGTTGATGGATGGTCAATTTCGCCCGTCAACAAACCCGAATTGAATGGATGATGCGACATGATAAGATGTTTCCTATTTAAAATATCTTGAGCCATTTTGAACGAAATAATTATGTTTGTAAGAGAATTCTAGAGCGTCCAAAGGAGCAAGACAAGCAAATCAAAGGCTATATCGACATCGTGATTATCAAATAACTAGGTTTTAGCAAGATTCAGAGGAACAATGTCACTGAGAAAGCCAACCACCAGATGGTTGTTGAGAGAACCAAAGCTAAAAGAACCAGAGATAGGCAAAGGCTCTTCTTTATGGATCATGAGGCAATTGGAATATGTCACTAGGTCGGATCTTGTCATCAAGACAACAACGAAAAAGGTTTTCATCCAGCCGCCGACCTTTGGTGATATAGAGGCAAGAACCTGGTCCAAGATGGTGCTCCCACAGTGGGGGGATCTCTTGAACAGGATCATCTGAGAAGAATACCCAGAACATGTCCCACACAATGATCTAGACATAAAGAGGCTTGACGACCAGGTGTTCCTAAACATCTGACGGTAGTATCTACACACGGTGGCAAGCAGAACCCCAATTTTCCCCTACATAGAGGTCCTAAAATATCTTATCGACCACACAGACACACATAAATGTTTAATCAATGATGACAATGGCGGGTGTGTCAGACTTTTCCTCCCGGTAAAAGTTCAAAAATATTACAAACTCAAAGACCCAGAGGAGCGACTAAACACATACTTCGTGGTTAAGTTCTATGAACACCATGAAACCAGCAGGGTGATGGCCTCATAGTGGAGAGAGGAAAATAATTTTACCAGTCAGAGCAATGGCTGGTATGGGATGGTTAACTTGATGGATCCATGCATCTATTTGATGGCTCTCATATGCCGATTATATGGAGAGAAATATTGCTCCAAGTTTTTAGAGGCATGGATTCCTTTGGCATACACAGTTGCGATCGTTGGGTGTAGCTTCCACTAGGTGGAAATAATCTCCAAGCAACTAAGCATTTGTGTTCAGCAGGTTCGGACACCGAAGGAAGAGGAAGCACCAAATTTTTATATGGCTTCATACCTGCTCGATGTCATGTATGCTAGGAATGTCTTCGTTGACATGAATTTGAGTTGGCATGTTGCAGAGCTCCCGGTTCACATTTACTTTAGCATGTTATGGGAAAATAGGTACAAGAAATATTACTCCCTCATCTGCAATGAATTCATCGCTCGAATTTATTTTATTATTTTTAAGAAGGAATGACCAAGGTTATTGATAGTTTCCAAAAAAATGATATCCAAGGTAGGCCATTGGCATTTGGACAAGTGTGCCACCTACATCTGGGTGTTCGGGGCCACCGGAGCACCACATCTTCTACCAGCTCATGTCCCAAACTGACTTGTCGTAGGACAAATATGTTATCAAACCATCTTGTAAGGATACAACACCAACTTAGTCAAAGACAAGAAACAGGATTTCATACCCTATGGTTTCCATGTAGGGTTCTATCTGGTAAAGGATACCACTCAAGCCAAATAAGAAGGGTTGAGCCAACTCAAATTCAGATTCTTGATGAACTGATTCCATAAGAATGATCCAAAGGGCCTGGTCCTGCAACATGCTTCACAGGTGTTGTCCTATTGGTTGTATGCTCACGACAAGTTAGAATACAAAGTCTTCATAGAGAACACACAAGACTACGACAAGGTGGTGCAAAGGATGGTTGACCTGAAAATGACCATGTTCAAGGCCATGAGTATGGATGAATAGGCGAAAACAATAGATAAGTTGGCTCAAGTGGCCCTCAAAGCCATGGAAGAAATCAAAGCGGCATAGGCAACAGAGGTGCAAAACATGGGATTTTCTATGACACCGGAGGCACAGGCAAAGGGATTTCTCCTAATGGAATAGGCATAGAGAGTAATTTATCAGCTACAAAATGACAGGAACCTCGTAGAAATGATAAGGGTTCCTTCCTACAACCCAATCGAAATTCGGGTAGGTCCAAATGACCCAGAACCAATAAAAATTGAAGAGATCATCGAGTCATATAACCTTGAAGTTTCAATGCAACAGGATGAATCATTGGGGGACGTTTCAGCTCAGCCAGAGATAACGAGGACATTAGGGAGGGAAAGTGCACTAAACCCCTTACACAACTTAATAACTATCTATGATGATAAACAAAGTTCAGACGTTTCCCTGGTGACTCTGGTATAGATCAAAGAGGAAAAGGAACCTAAGAAAGCATCTTCCCCAGCTCCCGATGTTGAAATTCAAATCCTTCCATAGAGTGACCAGGAGGTCGAAAGTGTCTTATACATTGAGCTACTCGATACACCAGAGACCCAAGTGGGCATCCAAAATGACGAGCTAGGGTCAGGCGAATAAGAAGAAGAAATTCCATAATGGGAAATCGGCATCTCAACAGCCGATTATCAAGTGAGTACCGATCCTTCCCCTGATGCATCAATTTCAGTTGGTACTTTACCTCTGGGTGAGCAACAACCAGAGGAAAAAATTTTGGAACACACAGGAGAGGTTCAAGAACCTAGTCTTGAACATATATACACCTTTGGAAGCCTAGGAAACATGCTTACATAGGTAGAGAAGCAAATCCATGAACCCGTGGATGAGGTCATTGATATACAAGACATCTCCTATGAACGAAAGAGGAAAGTCGTCATGAAGAGAACCACCAAGAAGAGGAGGTTTATTCTGGATCGCTCCATCCTCATCACCTTAGAGGAGAAATTGATTAGCACAGAGCATGTCAAGACGTCTGATCTTATCAGTGCAGGGATGGCAATCACGGATGCCACCCTGGATAGACTGAGGAAGGATGAAGAGGATCTATCCATTGCACTTAAGGAGTTGGAGCATATACACCATTTGGAGAAATATTATCAAGACTCCACACAGGCCATGGTGTTCTTGAGAAGCGAATTCCAGGATGCATACGGTAAATTTATGAATGAGCATAACCTTTAAACTATAGGGATAGTTGATTTCCAATAAGACACCCTCATGGAACTAGTGATGTGAAAGGATATGGAAAGATGGTATGAGAAAGCACACCAAGCAGTGGAAAGGATCGATTACATCAGCGCAGTTCAACAGGGTAAAGATGTCAAAGAGCATGACATTCGGGTACTAAGGGATAGCAGCATCGACCGCATAAATAAGTCGACTGAATATTGGGAGAAAATGGCCCAAGAAACTCATCAGGAAATCCAAGAGAAAAGGTCCGAGTGCGAAATGAGATGGACCAATATAAACCGGACGATGAGAGACATCAGCATTCCAAAATTTGGCACACCCGATGACTTTCTTAACTTGCATGAAATAGTCCAACTACATGTCGAACAAGACTCATAGTGGGCTATGCAGATAGAAAAGGTGGTGGACATGGTGTCAGGTAAACTACAGTAGTTCATGGAGCACTCGATCAAGGCTCGGAGAATGTTACAACAGTTAACTGCTAGAGTAGTCAAGTATCAGGCACAGGAAGTGGAGATAAAGGATATCCTTTCGGCCCCAATGAACCAACACAGATTCTTGTATGCCAACACATGCGGGGAGCTCTTCATCAAATGGTCGGAGTATGAGAAGATTCATCCACTCAAGTAAAACCATTTGATGACTCTTAGAAGACTGAGAGATGAAAGCGCCATATGGAAATGTTTTTTTTTACTTAGCTTACACTTTTCATAGTTACTTTTAGTTAATAATAGGTTATAAATAAGAGGATCAACCTGTTAGAGAGGGGTCGATGGTTTTTGCAAAGACCCTCATTTTTGGATTTGTAAAGAATTATTTTGGAGCTACCTTGATTGAGAAGCCATGTTTAGGACCAGAGACAAGTTTATGTTCATTTTTCATCAAAAGTGTGTGTGATTGGATCTAAAGAAAAATCATTTCTGATTTTATCTCATGAATGGATGTTGTAACGAGTAAGAGCCTCTAAATTTGTTGATAAGTTATCTAATTCAATATTTTTATAGTTCTTGTCTTTAATGATGAAAAGTAAATCTTTGTGTTAATGTGTTATCAATGAGTAGAGATAAGGAAACTATTTTTCTGGCCATCATTTATTACATGTATGTTTTCTTCTGATAATTGTATCTCAGTCAATGATTGGAACACCAATAATTTAATGTATTATTACTAGGCTTTTAATAGGTGTAAGAATCATTGTCTGCATTCTTGAGCACAAGGGTTATCCCACACTCATCCTTCTTCAGTAGTTAAGCACTTACCCTTTGTTACCCAGTTGGTTTATACCATTATTTATCTTGTATCGGTCCCACCTATAAGATAAAATACAAAAAGAGAACGTTCAAACTAAAGGAGGATCTTTCACAAGAAGGCATCATGTCAAACACTATGTAAAACCCATCGATTAATTGATCGGATCACAAGATATGGAGAACCATTCCACCATTAAACATTGCAGAGTCTAATTGGGCCTCAATGGCGGGTTTGGTTCCTACTGTTGAGTTAAATAGATTTAGGACCCCTCAACAAATTTGGCGCTAGAAGGAGGGCATGAAGAATGAATGGTTGACAATATTTTTAACATAATATTCCACACATCCTGTAGATTCAAAACATCCCACATGCATGGCTAGTCATTCTCAAGACATCCCACACACACTAAGTACTCTTGAAATGAGTAACTCACCCTACCAAGAGAAAGAACATATATTCCCTGAAATAACTTATGCTCTTCCTCACTAGGAATTGAACCAGTTTAGAAGAATCACAAGAGCTTATGCCCGAAAAATTGGAGCACTTCCCTTAGCTCCTTACTTCCTCGTAGAAAACAAGTAAGAATACCAGTGGTCGATAACCTCGACCAGGTTTTCGTTCACACAATAGAATTCCTGATAGATTTCTCCCTCACCGAAATCGAACATCCTCTTAACATAATCCCCGAAACACCAGTCGATAATTGCTCCGAACCTGACGACTTTTCTGACGAGGAAGGGCTTAACTCAGAACGCTCATTTCTGGGGTCGGACGACATGGAAGATAACAATGATCATAATGAATAAAGGGTTAACCCACCTCAGAATAATCAACCTTGGTTGGCTAGATATGTTATTTCCATCCACATATGAGTACATAACCTTCCCCGACATCCAGAAAAGTTACTCCCTAAATTTGATCCCGAAACCTTAGGATTTCTTGAAGACCATATCAAAAAATTCATACTAGCTATGAGACTGATGAATGTCCAACATGAAGACGTAGTATGCAGTCTTTTTCCCTATACTTTTGAGAATTTGGCCTCAACATGGTATTTTAACTTACCTGTAGGGTCCATAACTAGTTGGATGAAGTTTCAAAAGGATTTTCTAGATAAATTTGCAGAAGAAACCACTACAGGAGCTGTGATGGTCGAGTTGTTTGTCGCCACCATGATTTCTAAGGAGAAGGTTAACTACTTTAATCAATGGTTCACCACTATCCTAAAAAAATTTCAACCCAAAGATAAACCCACTTAGGAGTTGCAAATCAAAGTATATTCTAATGCTCTCCCAGCTTCTATTTCCATGTCTAAGAAGAGGGCTACCAAAACAACCTTAGCTTATAATTTTGAAGAATCCAAAACAATAGAATTCCAAATGAAGGGATGTAAAGAAGGACATGTCTCATTAGTTAAGAAGGAATTTCAACCTCCTCCCAAGAGAGGACTCATGTTGACCATACCTCTAGGGAAACAAACAGAACAAGGTCCCAAAAAGGGAAGTGGAGACATAGAATACATATAGTGCATGGTTACGAAGTTGTCAAACGAAATCATAGACATGAAAAGAAGTGAAAGGGAAGGAAACCAAGGCCATAGGCCCTATAAACATTTTTTTTGAATAAATCCACCATTCAAAGAAATTGAACCTCCCCAAGAAAAATTAAACATCAACCTAGGAAATGTAGCATCTAACTCTTTATGTACATATCACCAAGAAAATCACTCTAAAAGAGACTTCCCACAATGGGTGCATGCCATGAATTTGATGGCCAGCCGGCTTTTAGATGAGTTTTCCCTAACCGAACAATCAAGCAGCTCAGTTACAAATATTGTTGATTGGGAAGAAGTTGATCTGCCAGAAGAAACATCCATGCTGATATGGGACCCTAAGCTAACAATGCCTTCCGATGACCTACTTGAGGTTCAAGAACCACCAGTAGAGATATTGGTTGTGCAAACACAAAGTAGGGGTCAGCCTGTCTCAAACAACCTTACTACTGCCCAAACTTTGGGACAAAAACCAGCTCCTGATCACCCAAAAGCACCTTTTGTTCCCCGAATAAATCCTATAAACATCCATACACGAGAATCGCCTAAGCTGGACTACAACATAGTAGAATATTTGAAAAAGTTGAAGGAAAATATATGGGTCATGGACATGTGTAGAATCCCTTAACAAACAGACTTTTTGTTACAAGCATTGAAGTCAGCATAAAATCCTACAACAAGCACTGATCAAGGATAAAATCCATCCCTCTCAGATCTAATAAATAAACCATCTGTGAATTCTTTCTCTAAAGATTAGAAGGGAAATCCTTTTGTACCACCGTTCCTTTTGACATTTGAGGTATTCAACATAAACCTCCATAATTGTTTGGTTGAATTAGGAGCATCCTCCAATGTTATGCCATTGTCTATTTGCAAGAAATTAAAATAAGTCCCTCTCAAAAGTGATAAACATGTGATACAACTACACAGAACCCAGGTGGAGGTTATGGGGGAGCTCAAATATGTAATGATCAGAATGGAGACACACCCTAAATTTGTTCAAGTAATTGACATCATTGTAGTAGATATCCTAGAAGCTTATGAATTTCTACTAAGTAGAGATTGGTCCTAGAAGTTAAATAGATAATTTAGTATAGACTGGACTCACCTTTGGCTACCATTAAAGGGACACATGAATATGATCAGGATCGATAGGGAAAGATATCTAAAACATACTATCATCGACCGAGAAACCCTTAATGAAATGTCATCG